>OVAY01001355.1:759-29538 GCA_900406395.1 Kernera saxatilis | reverse complement strand
TTGTTCATCCTCTACAAGAAATCTTTTCTTATTTCTGGATTTCTGTAAGTTAAGCTTGGGATCTCTTTGTTTTATGAACATTGAATCTCTTTGGGAAATTGAAGTGGGTGTAACCGTAACAAACTTGTTGGTTTGGACATTAGCTTATTGAAGTAGAGATTTGAAGAAGACAATGCAAGTGTTCCAAAGAAAGCATTCATCGAGATCTTCATGGGGAAACTCAATGTCAACAATTCAAACATTCAACACAAAGGATGTGATGATGTCTACACAATTTCCCGGGATGAAACATTTGGTTTTGCAGTTGCAGGATCAAGAATCATCAACACAATCTACCGGAGAATCAGGCGGTGGTGAAGTTGCAAGCTTTGAAGAACATAACCATTATGGATTGAGCAGCATTGTTATTTAATATCATCTCTCATGTTAAAGAAATAAACTGATTTGAACATTAGTCACATTACCGAAAGCCAATAAATTTTTGTGGGTTTCTTCTTTGTCTTGATTGATGCAGGGTACATCGAAACTTCGAAAGCTTATTGAAAGTTATACAAATTCAACCACGACCTCTTCGATGGTGTCTCAACATTCTATGTTTCTTCTTCCTACTTCCATTAGCTGAGCACCTTAGAAAGTTATCATATTTAATACAAAACTGCATGAATATATTAAAAATTATATTATAAACCGGGTCCAAAGTTTAATTTTAACCCGTCGTACACCGCAATAAATTTTTTTTTTTTTGCATATAGTAATGTTATACTAAATTGGTAAAATAACTAAATGGACACACAAAATCTAAATTAATGTATTCACTTTTGTTGCCTCCATTACAGAGTATTTCATTAGAAAAGGTGTTGCATGTCTCTTTGTCTTCCATTCGTCAAGGTTTGCCTAAATATACATCATTATAGTGATCTCATGATCAAACATAAAGATTAAAAAACATAATTATCGTACATAACAATAAAACGATATTATTAAATATACAAAATAATAGAAATTTCACCTCATATTTTAAAGTACCAATTGAAGTTGATTTGTAGTTTGTACTCTCCAAAGTCTCTGGTCAAACACATTGGTCTCTTTAGTGTACTAAAACATCATATTTCAATGGTTTTTTTGGCTATGCATCACAACCAACGGTAATATACTTTAACATTCAAGATAATAACTAATATTCGTCAATGCAAAACAGTACCATGCAATTCTCCGCCGCATGAAGCATCGTGATAAACTCAAAGCTCATAACAAACTCGTCGATTTTACTTTTGCGATTCTGGCTATCTTCGATTTTGTGTTTTTTTTTTTAAAGTTAATGTCGCCCATCGGAAAATTGTGAACAATTAAGTTGACTTTGTTGGGCTTAATTTTACTTGGTCAACGAAAGTTGGATGTTTATTTTGCTCACTTAAAAGTTGAGGTTTGTTTTTGCAAAATTTAGAGAATTGAGGCTTTTTTATCATTTTCCCAATTTTTCAGTGACCCACTAGCGATTCGCGTTATAATTCGGGTCACTTGAGACTTGAGTGCCCAATAGAGTAGTAGTGCCTGTCGAATTCTTGACTTATAGAAAAGGTTGCAAGTCTTCCAAGTATCATATTAAAGTCTAGTTTTTTTCTTTCTCTTCCAATCTCCAACGATTCCGGTGAAATATCAGTTATAATTTTTGATTCTTGAATAGGTTTCATGGTCATCTTCATATATTATGGTTTTAAAATCTCTTTACCTATTTCAATTTTATTTCATAAAGTACATAAAATAAAATGATAAAGTTTTCTTTTATGAATTTTACATTATATTAAACAAAAAGAAACGCTTTGACTAGTTATCCAATTTAGAGGATAAAAGTTTACAGATGGAACATCAGTATATTTTATTTATAAAAATTGGGCTAGACAATATGCTTTAGAATTTAGAAAACAATAAATTAATAAAAGTGAAAAATTAGAAAAATTATCTTAGAACAAACCAAACTAAAGATTGGAGAAATTATTAGAGAAACAAAAAGTTTGCACAACAAAAACAATTGTTAGAGGAATTAATTGCAGAAGTATTTTAGACGGTACAAATCTTTCGGATCACATTTAATTAGTGATATCAAATTTGACATAAAAAGTAAATATCAAATGAGCATAAATGGACTGTTTCAAATAAAACTTAAAAGTTTTCTGGCGGTAAACTTAAAAAACTTTTTTTCTTTCCCCTCTTTGAAAAAAAAAAAAAAAAACAATATCCGGCCTAACTATTTCACCCTTTTATTCTGACACTCTTCCATTTTTCACCTTATAAATTCATTACATATTCAAATCAAACCCCACGCAAGATATTAAAAGAAACAAGACGAGGAACCAAAAAGAAGACTCCAAAAAATATGTTCTTTAAAATTTTAGGGCCCTAAAATTAATTGTTGTGAACCACCCAAATTACAAATAAATTTCTCAGAAAATTACAGTGTTTTCCACAAAAACCCCGTAATTTATGAATTCTACCAAAAAAAACCCAATTCACAATTATCACGGTGAGATCACCGTGGATGAGTTTTCGCCGGCGATCTCTTAGACGCACTCCGCAAAACAAGAAGCTTCTTCAAAATCCTCATCAACACCAACACGTTCGGACTCATCTTCTTCTTCGGCGGCGTCTTCTTCGTTAACTTCATCCCGCACCCAACCGCAACGGCGGAGCTCTCATCGGAAAACACCGACGATTTCCTCTCTCCGCCGGATTCGATCCTCATACTCTGGCTTCTCGGAGGAAGTTCTTCGTTGAGATCTTCCCACAACATATCCATTTTCTCCTCTGATTTGTCGCTCCAAAGACTTGTCGTCTCTACGTAGGAGAAGCTCTTCGTCTGATCGTTATCATCGTCTTTTCCGATGCTTAATCTTGCAAAACCTCTGTTGTAATTTTCCCGGCGGAAATTCTCCGTTGAGTGTTTCCACAGTGGAGGTGAATCGATGCCAGAAAGTTGGGAAGAATCATGGGAAGCGAGCGATGGGAAGCTAAATTCTTCGGAACACGCACTGTTCTGAGCCATTTTTCTGGGATCAAGAAACTAGAAAGTAGAAACCCAAATTAAAAATTATTAATAAGAAGAAAGAAGAAGAAGAAGACAGAAGAGAGGACCAATGAGATGGGACACACAGTTTGCGTTTTGTTGGTGATGTTGGATTCGTTGCTCTGTTTTTTTTTTCTGGTCCTTTTCTTGTTCAACTGCTACAACAAGTTCTCTTTTTTCTTCTTCTGATAATTTGGGTGTTGCAGAGGAAGATTTTGGTTTATTCCAAAATCTAAAAAAAAAATCTGTATTAATGGTGATCTTTTTTAGATGGGTTGAATTTTTTAATTTGGTAACAAATTAAATTTTTGTCTCTTGTGGCTTCTTTTATAAATTCCGATATTTTTCGAACGATTTTATTTCTCAATCAGTCAACTATAATTTTCTCTTTTAGGTAGTTATACTTTATAGCCTTATTGTAGCTAAATACCGTATACACTTATTCCTCTATTTGTAATGCTAATCGGAGAAACTCGATTAATTTTTAGATCCCTTATTCTAAGTTAGCTTGTAAGGAGAGAGAACAAGAGTTAATACATTCACATAAATGTTGAATTATTGCTATTATATAGTTAAATAATTAAATATCGGTGATTAGCTCTTTAAGATATGAAATGTATAAAAAGAGTTATGAGAGGGACATAACGCAGTTTCAATTTGACATCTCATCTACCAGCGGAGTGATTGATTGAGGAAATATGAACATAAAACGTTGTCTTTATCTATTATCATCAATGTTATAACTCCACCTCATCAAAATACTATTTATTCAACAATTGACTAAGAACATGTGTTTTTAAGTTTCAAAGTCTCCATTTCTTTTTTTCTTTTTTCAAAGGGTTTAAACCAACCAACGGAAAAAATAGATGACTAAACCAAAAATCAAAGATGCAAATCTTGAATTGAAACCTTTAGTATTGTCCTTGTAAAAGACCAATTTAAGCAAACCCATCTCTGTTTATAAAATCTTATGGAGCACAAAAGGGTTTAGTCGTGGGTGTGTGCTAATGCCGTATGTTTGAACTCACAGCATATTTACCGATATCGGAGAAGAAGATGATCTGATCTGAGATCTCCTCATCTTTGCTCCTTTCACCTTCCTCGTTCTTCTTGAACCATCTGTGTTTGTTAAGACAGAAGAACCATGGTCCATGTTCATAGTAGATCGAGATAAGGGGAAAAGGTTGAGGCTCTCTGGCTTGCAGTTATCGCAGTAGACCAGAAAACAAAGCAATAAAGCGTTTTAAGGTGACCGGAGAGATTCTTGGCGTCTAAGTGGAATGCCTTCTGATTCGAACCCGTCCTCGTTATTGTGCTTGCTTAGACGCAATGGTAATATTACGGATGAACCTGCAGATAACAATCAGATGCAAACTCTTAGAAACCACAGTGGACTATATAATTTTCACTTGATCTAAAGACAGATATGAATCCGACTTATGGCAATCCAATTGTCAATCACGACTAGCTATGTTTATGAAATTCTAGCAAGGAGTGTGTACACACATCTTAATCTATATATATGCATATTCTTGTTCCTCATAGACAAGAGAGTATAAAAGCTTGAGATTTCTTTTCATATCTGCTTTCGATTTTTTTTCTCATTGGATGTAAATACTCCCGCGAGTTCTTGCCTGTCAGAAAAACGTTTCTTCCAAGATGGAAAAACAACATAGATGTATAAGAAGTGCCATAAATGAAATAAAGTAACGCACCCTCGACCATGTCCTTCGTTCTATGGAGAAGAAAAGTGCCAGAAAGTATTGTAACAAATCCACACATTTCTGTGACAATCTGAGTACCATTTTGCCGATCCCAGTCCTGTTTAAAAACACAGAGCACGGAAAACAGTGATTTGATTCATGTACCAAAGCAACAATCCACATACAAACAATATATAGATTTTGTGGCCGAAGGTTACCTTAAACATGATAACACTGGCCAATATAGTTAGTGATGTGAACATTACATAGTATATAGGAGATACTATAGCTGTATTGAATGTATCAAGAGCCTGCAAGTGAAAAGCCAAAAAACGCAAGTAATTTGTTAACCAAGGAAGACTTCCATTACCTACATTAAATTCTACAAAACAATTATCTTGAAGAACACTAAACTAATACTTACCTTATTTAAGTAGTTCAACTGGGTTATCACACAGGTAAGTACGACCAAGGTGAATACCCATGTTTGAGGATAAAATAACTGATTTGTTCCTGAAAACGTCAGCTTTAGTGCTATTCCAAGTGCTTTTACGCTCATTACCTGTTCATATGATTTTCAGAAGAGTTGATCAGGATATTTTTTATAAAGCAAAATAGGATTTACAAACTGGAAAATCAAAAACAGCATACCGATAATGATCCCACAAGCGAACAAATACCGATATAGACCATTACGTTTGTCTGCCCATATTGGGGCACAAAACGGATAATAAGAAATACAGCAGCCCCAATTATCAGGCTCGCATAGAATATGAATGCTGCAACAAACTAGACTAAGTTAGAAAACTGAATGGAAGGGAAAAGAATCATGAGATGGTTCAAATTACTATCTCCCATACAATAGAGTATCGTAGTCCCATCAAACAACGCACCTGGTTCTGTTGCAAGATTCCAAACTTCAAGCACAGAATTAATTTCTTGTTCTTGAGGGGCATGTAGGACAATTGTCGTGGAACCAACAACGCATAAGGCACAGCCAAGAACTCCAAAGATGTGTAGTTTCTCCCGTAATATAATATGAGCTAAAACTGCACTGAGATTCAGAGAAAAAAGTGTAAAAGAAAAAACAAAGCACTAATTGAATCGCATATAGACAGACACGAGTACTCTCTTACCTGATAATGATACTAAGTGCACCTAGAGGAGTTACAAGTATAGCCGGCGCAAATGCATAAGCAGCAAAATTGGCAATTTCACCAAGTAACACTGGCAGTAGCAGAAACCGATGAGAAATTAACCAACAAAATAGCATCACAAAGAAGAAGATTGAAAAGCCAGCGCCAAGGAAAAGGACTCACTTGTTGTCATGCCGATCCACCAAAGAGGCTCGTAAAGATAAGAATACCCACCAACCCCTACGAGTATCAGATTGAATTATACTATGAAAGCAAACAAAACCTAAAAGAAGAACATCTACACGCCACAATGTAATCACGGAAAATAATAAGTCTGAAAGCAATGTGGTTATTAAGTGAGAGGAACGAACACAGAACAAAAATTTCCCATCTGTTCACAACGTTTGAATAGCTAATCGAATACTAATAAGTTCAATTGAATTAGAGATCTCAGCTTCTCTTATAGAAACTATCTGCGAAATTTTCTTCCCAATCTATCAGTGATACTAGCTGCTTGGTCAGTTGAACATAATTTAGCACCAAAATTGAAACCCCGAAAGCACATTCCAGGAGAGAATAGAGAGAGATACCAGCCCTAGTGCCAGTGCTCGCAGCTTTCTTAAGCCCTTTCTTCTTAACGATGAAACTGGCTCCGATGAATAAACTAGAAGAAATCGCCAACACCAAACCCTTGATGTTATCAGACGACATGCCTTTATACGAATCCCGCCAGCCTCCACCTCCTTCCCCCATTCTCGATTCGACGCCAAATCGAATCTTCTTCTTCTCCCTCTTTTAACTTCAACCCTAAATCCGCCAGATCGGACTTGAGATGTGAGAGATCGAATCGGAGAAGAAGCAGAAATCGCCTCTGCCTTACTAATTTCTGCTTCACCACTAGGAAATCAGAGGTGCTTGGAATCGAAAACGAGATTTGTAATAGAGGGAAGATCTTGAGAGGTAGGTGAGAGAGAGAGTGAGGTTTTGGGGAAAAAATTGGACCGAAAAAGAAACGGTGAGAGAGTAAATGACTGACCCTACGGTCACTTTCCGGCGCCACCATTCTATTCTTTCTAGTAAAAAATAAATAATTAAAATTTAGTTTCTTTTTAAAATTATATCTAAATTAATTGGTTATTCTTTTATAGCATGCATGTTATATGCTTTTAATTTTAGTAGGGATGGACCATCCAATTTACAGTTTGATTTGATTTCAGTTCGAATTGGTTTTTGGTTTGGTTACAACTAAAAAAAAATTAAACGAGTAATGAATTGTTTGATATAAATATCTATATTTTGATACACATATATTTAGAAATATACAATATTTTACCGAATCTATGACTCTGGTCCACAACAATAATATGATGTTCTAGATTTTTTCCTACGAAAATAAAGAAATTGTCAGGTTTTCGCAAACTGAATCAGAACAGAGTTTTTGCCAAAGTCTGTTTCGTGAAAAGCCGAAAAGAGTTAAAAAGAAAAATACTTAGCCCAAGTTTGGATAATCAAATCATTGGCTGGATGTCATACTTTTCGATTTGATCAGAGTCATACTTTTGCGAATATGCATAGTTGTCGTATACGCAATTTTTCCGAGTACATGTTGCATACGGAAAATTCTTTATATTTTTGTCGGTCTCATGAAAGATGAATTTGATAAGTGAATTGAGCTAATCAAATTCACCCCTTATTGAGTAAACGAGACAATATTTGATTTTTTTTAACTATTAACTAGTTAAGTTGAAATTGTATCAAAAAAATCTATTCTGAGACATCCGATAAAATTGGAATGATGCATAGAAGATTACCTTTACAAAATGATAAAATTGGCCTTTGCGTAAGGATGACACACTTAAATAAAGAAATTGTTCAATTTTTTTTTATATATAAAAAAATTATCCAAAAAACTAGTAAAGTTGGATTTATTAACCTTCCAATGTGATGATCAAAGGATTGGGTTCATATTCCTTCATCCTTTATAGCAAACTATCTAAGTTAAAAGTTTACTTATTTGCAAATCGACGAAGTCGCGACGATTCAGTTCGAATTGTGTAAAAGAATCCAAACTAACTATTATTATTCTCAAATTATAAATTTTAGAACATTTAAAAGATTAATCGAAATAGATAACTAGATATATGACATAGGTGACCAAAAAAAAAAAAAACTAGATATATGACATAATCTATTGTAATTTATTTTAGATTTTTTTCCACACACTATTATTAAATTTTAATTCACGAAAGATATCTACTCATTAGTTTACTCTAAAATGTGCCAAAAATAATTCAAATGTTCAATGGAACTTCATTTTTTTCCTAATTAAATATAAACTATATAAAGTACATGATCTCTTCTAATTGACTGAAATTAACTTTTGAATTATTAAAATATCAAAATGTGTAATGGTTAAGTGTCCTTGTGCTAAGAAACATATATATTTTGTAATAATAAAATGTGTGTATAACATAGATCATCCCGAAATTTTCCAAAACAATCTACCCATAAAAGGAACAGATCAATCATTATTTTGATCCATAAGATATTAAAACTAAATTTACCAACAACAAAGCAAAGGCTGATCAAAAGATAAAGATCAACAACAGCCTTTAGGCTATATAAAATACAAGCCTATATCATAAGATAAGGTTAAATTTTGTGCCGAGAGATCTATGCAATCGTTTTCGTTACCTCGGTATGTCTCCAATCGATTATATAGATTATATGAATTCAGCATCGTTTAATGGATATATTTATTTACCCTCCTTTTTTCTTCGGTCCATGTGTTATTTTTACTCTGCAAATCTATATCGTCACTGCTTCATATCTATATTCATATCTTCAGCTCTTGTTTCCTCTGCAAGTCTATGCCTTGGTTTAATATTGGTCTGGTTTGCTATTACCTTTGTTTGATTTAATTTGGTTGATTTCTGGTTTCTATGATTTAATCTGCTCATTTTCTGATGTAGAAATGCCACATAATTATAAGAGCTTTTAACAAAAAACTTGACGCAAATTTTTAATGAGTTAACGCTGAACGTCGTTGATACAAACATATATACTTTTTACAAAGCTGGTATTTAAAATAACCCAATTTTAGCATACTAGAAGAATTACACTGTTTTTTTTTTCTTCGTAAAATGGTATAATTTGGATAAATTTTTTAAATTAAATATTTTAATCATTTTCCCATCTCAAATCCTTTGTATACACATATTGATCAGGCCATCAGGGCCTTAAAGGCCCGGTTTTAGTTTTGAACATTTTAGATTAAAAGAACTGCACATACATCTTTTTTGGGCTCCGGCTCGTGCTAATACGAATCCATAAACAGTGTAGGAAATTAGTTTCATTAGGCTTGTATTATACCGTCCATGGACACACAAATTTTGGGCCAATTTTTTAATAATTTGCGTGGTTATCTACTAAATTTGTTAGTTTGTGTAGTTAGTAATTTTTTTGCCTAGGATTACGATTTATGACTTTTTTTTTAAAACAAAAATCTTTTAAGTTTTGAAATTTTGACAGTACAAAAGTTTTAGGCCGATAATAGTTTGTGTGAGTTTTGGCCGAGTTTTTTAGTTTGCGTAGTTCGTGAAAGAGACAAAAAGTATGCGTTTTCTTAAGTCTATTAAAAATGTGTATAATTTGTGGCCATTATTATCCCTATTAAAAATATATATATTAAAAATCCTAATTAATTTTACAAGCTATTAAATATAGTATATTTCAAATAAAAATATATAAAGTAATTATACCATATATGGATTATTTGACTAGATCAAATTTAATAATATTTTCTCCTTACTTATATTTCATACATGTAAATACTATTAAGATAATATTTTAAAAAATTTATAGCAAAAAATGTATGGACATTATCCAAACAAAAATATTATGAGGTAGGATTTGGTTGGACAAATGTGGAAAGATCAGCTCTCATGAATTGTTTTATGAATTGTTTTAGTAGTAGTATTAAATATTTATATTTTCAAAATTTAGAACAAAAGTTTATCGGGAAAGAAAATCATGAAATAAACAAAAATATGACGTAGCAGAATTGGATGGGACAAGATTACATTTTCTATCGTGATTTGTGTTTTACTTATGATGATGATAATGATGATGAAGGAATTTTTTTTAATTGTTCCTTTTATTAATTTTTAGCCTTTTATTAATTGTTCCTTTTTTTTGTGCCAGCAATCTGTTTTTGTACCTCTAATGTTATTGTCATGTTGATTCAATATTATTTTGAACATGGAAAAAAAATTGCATGTTGATTAGATTAGTTAGTAAGAAGAACCTTTAAGGTTTATTATTTATTTAATAGTATTACTTATTTTTAATATCTTATTGGTTGATATTTGATGTATTTACATGGGATAGTTTAAAGTTTAAACAATATATTGACAAGTGAATTGTTATTTCATTCATCAAATTAATTAAATTAACTTAGTGGTTAGTTTTTTTCAGGATACATCAAGTAATTTAATTACCTAAATCATCCTATTCTAGATAATAAAAATTATTCAACTTCTTTTCTCATGTATAAAAGAATTGCCATAAATTATTATCAGAAATATTTTTTGCTCAGTTTGGTGATTTTTCTCTAGTTGCGTTGGATCCATCTTTTACCAAAGCAAAACAGTAAAAAACTGAAGTCACACACAGTATTTATTGACGGCCAGACAAAAAAAAACAAAATCTATTTGAAAATGATATCAGTAACAAAAACAACAAACTAAACGAAGGGTGAAATACAGACGACCCAAGGTTATTAGATTTTATCACATTATCCATTCTTCTTTTTTTTGTTTTGGGTTTTGCACAATAATACTGTATTTGATAAGAAAATAAAACATTGAAAACTAATGGAATCCTCCCATGGTTCCTTTGACGGCAGGAGCATCCGGTGGCGGTGAAGGTAAAACGGTTAAAGCTAATACTCCACTGATCGCCGCCGCGATTGCTCCGAGCACAAATGCCGGTAGGTTTCCACCGCCGAAGAGGGCGTCGAAAGGTCCTCCTCCAAGTGATACTATCATTTGTGGTATCACAATCGCCAAATTTAAAACTCCCAAAGAAAGTCCTGTAAACAAAACAAAAAAGAAGCACGTTATTTTTAAGTTTCAAATTTAAATCTTTATGTTACACAAGAAACTGTTTTTGTTTCAAACATTAATTTATGGTAAGTTGCATCAGGTGGATCATGGATGAAATGAAATCCATGGATTATGAACGGATTTACATAAAGATCTCAATTAATATAATTAAGTTAATAAATCTCAACCTATTAAATGCTATGGATAAAGTTGTAGATATTATCCACCTAAGATTTTGAAAAAAAGTTACAAAGGAAATTTTACTCTCTTTCTTTTTTTTCTTGGCAACAAAGGAAAAATTATGCTAATTAGATATGAATAAAATTGGAAACATATCTCTCATTTAATTATTCAAATCAAACGTTTGAACTTATTCAATGCTAATTTAATTGGTCCCACATTGTCAGACGATTAGATTTGTAAATTAAATAAAAGAAAAAAACATATTTTTTAATATTACCTTGGCCGGCGCCGGAGCTGCTTGAAAATATGGACGCTAGTGCAAACGGAGTACTGAAAGTAATCTGTAAAAGTAAAATGAAAATCAATTGGTTAATGTTATATTTTGCAAAAAAAACAAAAAAAAAATTGTAAAAAGACAAAAACTGAAAAAAAAACTTACAGCTAATGGGATACCAAGAACAGAGAAGAGACTTAACGCTCCAGCTCTAATACCAGAAGACGGTCCGGCGTAAGGACCGGCGATTTTCCGGTGATCCTCCGCCAATTTCGTAACGAGAACCGTCATGGCCAAACCGGCGGCGAGTATGAAATTCACAATCCCCCAAAGCCTTTTAGCTCCTCCCAATTTCCGACCAAGCCATTCAACACAAAGTGACATGAAACCAAGAACAATGGCATTAAACATCAATCCCAATGCACCAGAGTGTACTCCTTGGTTGTAAAGTTTCTTCAACCTCTCGTCTCCTTCTGAGTCTCCTCCGTACACTTCACGACCCATCCAATCGGTATCGAACAAGAGAAACGGGAACCATGCGATCCAGTTCAGGGCCGTGACGACCAAAAGCATCCACATGGGACGTTTCATGACTTTGAAAGCTCCGAAGATTTCTCCGAAGAAAGGAACGGTCTTCTCGTCGTCGGAGCTCGCCGGCGGCGGAGTCCATTGTTTGTCTTTAACGTACCAGAGAGACGTGACGGTGACGATGAGGAGGAGAGTGATGGACAAGAAGAAACATGTCTTGAGATTCGCGCAGTAGAGATCGCAAGCTCTCGTCAGCGTGAAAGGAAACATCTTGTGGAGGTTAGTGTAGGAACCAGCCGCGTATCCCAGGACGTTTCCGACGGCCATGAAAAACGAGAAAAACGCGTTTGCGACTCGCGTTTTTTTGGCGTCTCCGGCGGCTAGATCGGCTAGGAAAGCACGGCAGGGTCCTTGGAGAGTGTTGTTGGCGACGTCGAGGATCCAGAACCCGAGGGCGAAGATCCCGATGGCTCGGATCTTCTGCTTTTGCTCGAGTTTGTCTCCCATCTTATGGCCGATATCCGCCGCGTATCCGATCAAGAACACGGCGACGGCGACCATGGCGGCTCCGGCGGCGATGAAAGGACGACGGCGACCGAATCTGGAGGTGCATCTGTCGCTGTGGTAACCGACGATTGGCTGAACAATCATGCCGGAGACGGGGCCACAGAGCCAGATGAGAGACGACCATTTGTGAGGGATCCCGAGAAGCTGGACGTAAGGGGTCAGGAGAGAGAGCTGTAGGGCCCACCCGAACTGTACGCCGGCGGCGATTGAAGCGACGGAGATGATTTTACGGAGCGGAGATGGCTGATCGAAATCTTCCGGCGACGACTGTGTCTCTAGAGCCGCCGCATCTTTTGCGGGTTTTTCCGTTTCGAAAGCTCCCATTATCGGAAAAAAAAAAAACACACACGAACAGACAAAATGTAAATTTCAGAGGAAAAAAAAAAAAAAGAAAATTTATTTATTTTCCTTTTTCTTTTTTTTTGGTTTTTCTGTCTTTCTCTCTGTTTTTTTTTTNTTTTTTTTTTTTTTTTTTTGGGGAAGTGAAGGATGTGTTTTTGGTGATGTAGGAGATGAGAGAATGGTGTTGTATTTATAGTGAAATGGGAAGAAGAAGGAGTGTTTTTTTTTTTTTTTAATTTAAATTATTTTTAACTTGGAGATGATTATTTTTCGGATAAGAGACAGAGTCACAAATTAATTAGGGTGAGTGTGTGCCAAGGTGGGCCACGTGTCACTTAGGANGGGGGGGTGCCAAGGGGGGCCCCGTGTCCCTTTGGGCATTTTTTCCTTTTTTTTTTTTTTTTTTTGTTTTCTGTTTTTACGGGATTTATTTGGTTTCGCCTGCTTCTTGCTTCGAGTGACTTGGACGTGATTCAATTTCTCTGACAGTTTTAGATTTCTGTTTTTCTTTTTTCTTTTTCCTTTTTCCTTTTTAACTAAAACAAATTAAGTTCCGACTTTCAATAATATCAATACGTTTATTTGACTAAAACATGTTTTTATGATATTCCGATTTTCCGATTGGGTACAATATTTTTAATTATGTACAATAAAGAAGTGTAATTAAGTCATATATAGTCTTTTAGTAATATAATAAAATATAATAAAAAAACTTTATTGACCAAAAAAGGGTAAGAAAAAAGTCTAAATTTTGTTTGGCAAACAAAGAAATGATTGTGAATCGTCCTAGTTATTCATATGATTCACAAACATCTTGACCAAATATTTTATTTATACAAGACTGAACCATCGAAATTAGACGAGTAAAAAATGTTATATGAGCCAACTCTAGACTTGAAAGTAAAGAGTTCAAGGCACATAATGCTACATAGTTCAAGGCAACATACACTTGACTTTTTTGGACCGTCAAGACTTGACTTTTTTCAATTGCTTATCTAACGTAATAATGGTTGTGGATAAAATCCTAACGTTATATTTGTGTTATGCTTGATCTAATCACGTTCATCGATCAAGCATAACACAAATATATCTATGATCACACTTTTGGATCACGCCATTCTAATTCCGACATGTTCATACTCGAGATAATCACTAAAAGTCAACATGCCATACACTTTCCAAAATTGACGCACTTAATCTTATATGAGCAACCCCAAAGATGGTATGTTATCCTTGCCGCCTAAGACATAAGACCCAATATATGCTTAATTTCCACTTTGTAAAACACTAAAGTAATCTTAATATCTTTGGATTGATCACAACCAAATCATATCAACAATTAACTACAAGAATCTTAGTTTTTATGACGGTGATAACTCTTTGTTTTTGCGATATAGACTTTCGTGAAAGGGCTAGTGTTATTTTTTGGCAGTATGTCCTAACTAGTGACAACTGTGACGATTTATAATGAAGAAATGTAAAAGAAATCAATTACAACCAAAAAATGAAAAATGATTTGATTTACTTTTCAAATTCTACCTTTTTCTTGTTATAACCGAGAACTCCATATAGATTTGTTTTTCCCACTTTTCAACCGGACACACGAATTGAAAAAAAGTATTAAATAACTCTTTGGATTCTAGTTGTCTGCGAACTAGTCTCAAATAGACTTCCGAGGCACTTATGTTTGTAGACTGGATCACATGTTAATTTGTCAATCTCCTTACGCTGTCTTTTCTTCCCCTCCAGTCTCCACTTCACTACTTGGACTTACATTAGATTTGTTGTTAATCTTAATTGTTATTCCAACAATTTCTCCAACCGCCTATTATAACCATAATTTATCGATCCTACAAATTAACAACTTTTATGTTACCCGTCTATCTGATTAGTAATATCCATAACATTTTGGTTGTGAACAGAAAACCTAGAAACTGCCAAATCCAATTTTTTATAAAAAAAATGGATTTGCAGCCTTTTTAAGTTGTCAATTGTTGATTATATCTGTCAAAGCCCATATTATTATTTTTTCTATGTATAGTGTTATAATTTTTAAATTAGATTAAACTACCATAACTGAAATAGTTTAAACCAAATTGGTTAGCTAGTTGCGTTTGGTAAATATAATTAAAATCTATGGAAGAAATTATCTGTATATGTTAGATAATAATAAAGGAGATATCGATAAAACATACAGATCCAAGTCAAAGTAAACACAATATTAATATTGGGAGTTTAGATACTATGTTGATAGTTTTGTTTGTTAAAACTATGTTGATACTTGATAGATATATTGGATAGAGAAAATAAAAGTAAAAAAAAAATTAGGCAAATTGAGAGGGAATATACAACTTCCGGTCCAAAGAAGTGGCACTCGTATAGTATCAAAAATGTCATTTTTAGTGCAAATCATAATATGATAATACTTATATAATTAGAAAAAGGGAAAGCTATTCGCCTATTCCTCACATAAAAAGAAAAAGAACAAAGCAACGGATTTTTTAAGGGCAACTTTCTTTTTATTTTAGTTTGGTTTATTTGAACTTTTTTCCAGCAAAGTATCTTTTCCTTTCTAGTGATTAACCTGTTTGTTACAGAGACATTTAGACAACTCTTTTACACAAAAGAACCATGATAAGTAGCAAAACAGAAGATAGCGACAAGAATTTAAACGATCACACATCTTCATGAATTGGAAAATGGAATCACGCCTGAGCTTGAGGTATTAGAGAGCTTGGAAGTGTTCGAATCAGAGGTAGAAGAATGTTTGAACCTCTTGTCGCTGCTGAGAAGGTTGCAGATTTTGCGAATGGTCCATCGCTCAAGATCCGCTAGCTGGCACCTTAGAGTATCTTTAATGATATGAGAAGCCGGTTTGGCAACCGATGTGTGCAACATAGCATTTCGTTTTTTTTCATATCTCGTAAACTTACCGAATAGCTTTTGGACCAGTGGCAAGTTAGGTCCCTCCTAAAGAAGCGAGAAGTCTGGCTCTCTGAGTTCGAAATTGCTTGGGAGGGGTTGCAATTAAAATCTATTAAAAAAAATGACCGATGCAAATATATCTCATAAACTTATAATATCTTTAATACGTGAAAAATATTGTCTTACTACTTAACGAGTTCAACTGTTTGAGATTCATCTATAAAATGAATTAAATGTATGAATTTATTATTCAGTGTATGAGTCTTTTATTTTGTTTAATGTAAAAATTGTCAATTGGTGATAACTATCTTTGAATAATGTCAGATATAATCTCGTTTTGCATCTCGAGTAAATAATACAAGGTTATTTACTATGCATATATTTAATTGAAATTGTAGTCATGCGACATTGTTTAGCCAAAAATATAGAATTAAAACATCGCCAATTCTTATGTTGTATGACTGACCGTACAAACAACGTTCAAAACATGTAGCTAGGCATAACTATATATTGGTAGAAAGTGTATTTAATCATTCATGACTCATGAGTAACCAAAATTTACATCCACTAAATGTCTCCCGCAAATCAAAGTGGACACTAGATCAATGCACTTCATTTGCATATAGTTTCATGGACATGACAATAATATAAGTAACATGAAATGTTGAATAGCCACTTCGAAAATTCAGAGGTTTTTTAAACAAAACTTTTTCCCCCTAAATTATAGGGTCTGGGATCGGGACCCCAAAACAAGCTTGTAGTTTGTTAGCGTCAAAAAGATTGTGCTTCGCTCCATCATTATGCACTCGTAGTTGAATATGACTAGGCAATGAGTGTTTTTGCTTAATTTTCTTTTAAAATTCAACTGTTCATTGCATTATTCTATGAGAAGAGTCAACATATTAATCACGGGGAGATCAAGTATAAATAATTCAGAACATTATAAAAATGTAAAAGAGGCCGGGTAATAAAAAAAATAATAATGTAAAAGGGAAAACAGAACGAAGAGAATGCTGGCTACAACACTCATATTCTCAGAGAGAGAATAGGAATTTGATAGAAGAAGAAAATTGTCTTCAAGCATTTAAATTATATTCAAAAATTTAATTGTTCATTCTCAGTAGGTTGCATCCAATTCCCGTCAGCTCGAATAGAAAAATTTACAATTCTCACTTTTTTGGCTTCACAAACGAGTATTGGTACTAAAAACTTTATAACGAACTAAACCGAATCCCGGTTTAAATTAATGTTATTACATTAAAAAGAAAAAGAAAAGACTTTTTTTTTTTATGATCGAAAAATTAGACTACATAACTCGAAAGGTAGATCGCAACTCTCGTCGTCGCACAACTATTGAATACATCACTATGCACTACCGTATGATCTCGTTGAATAATTCTACTCAATATCTATGTTTTGCTTAGCTTCACATAAAATGTTTAATGGTCAAACAATTTTTGTAAGAAAACTAAAAAGCTTTCTTTAAATGTACTTCAAATGGAATCAATGAACCAGTCTTAATCATCGGAAAAAAAAAAAGACGGTAATAAAGCTGTGGTAGAATATTTGTTTACTCATAAATGGAATAAGAGTAATTTTAGAAAGGTTTTCTAATTTACAATGAACACTAAGGCCAACCAAAAATAGTCATGAAATAATAATAAAAGTGGCATGTAGCGTGGCGTAATCAGGATCTCGGGATTGGACATAAATTGTCAAAAAGGTAACGAGGGAAGTTGTTGACCCGTTGACCTCTATAACTATACTCCAACTACATTGTTCAATTATCAAATGTATCTACTAATTAACATTTAACACTTATCTTTTGTCTTTTTTTCAGTTTATTCTACTAGATAGTCCCTAGTTACGTGATTACATCTCACACAAGAACTTTTAAAAAAACTCATTCTTAAACAGAACAAGGTCTTTTATAATGAAAAAAAAAAACTATTACCTGAATTTTGATATAGAGCTACAAACAAGTTATATTATTGTGGTTTTAACAAACTACAAATAAATATGCTTTAAGTATATATAAAAATCGTACCCAAGAAAAATGATTTCTCAAAAGCTATGCTAGAACCATTTCGGATGTGAATGGTTGTACCGAACAAATGAAAACATATTAGTCTGCTAGCGCTCAAAACCATGTTTTGTTTATTATGCATAAATTTTTGACCGCAATAGTGTGGATAAAATAAAAATAAAAAACTTATGCAACATATTAATTTTATGAAGAAAATTTTGTTTGCTGTAGATTTTTTTTTTTAAGAAAAAATAAAACCACTAAATCTACTAACAGATTAATCGACAATGACTATTGTCACCACTTAAACTGATACAAGCCACATAAATTCCGGACAAACTTCCTACCAAGATTATAATAAATAATACAAACAATAAAGTTAGAAGAAAACAAATGTGGGAAGGAAGACTTGTAGCATACAATTAGTTCCAAAAATGCCTATCTGATTATTATATCTAGCCGTTTAAACTATCGCCAAAATAATTGGAGTTGAATTTGTATTGATATGCGTTTAATATTTGATGTCCTCACTTCTATGTTGACAGTTTGACACATCTCATGGACTTGAGTTGTATCTTCTGTTGTTTTCCTCTTGTTCTTTACTTCTATTTCAACTCTTAGTCTTAGATTCCCATATCTTCAGTCTTTTGATAATATCGTCAACATAATAATATTCCATGGATTTTGCTATCATTATTCGCTGTATAATTTTAGTAGAAAAAACATCAATGATAGTGCTGGTGAAAATTAACGGCAAAGAACGTGAGACCGTTCATGCATAGGACTTATAGACGGCGTGGTTTTTTTTTTTTTAACTATTAGCTGTCACATATTATTGGATTGTTTGCAGATATTTAATTTAAAAAAGGAAACCAATTTGTACCAGTAAAATTGCATTTTGTTGCCGACAACAAAAAAAAAAAATTGCATTTTGTTTTTGGCTCAAAGTAAAATTGCTAATTCATGAAATAAATTTGTAATGTTCATTTAAAAACTTTTGTTTCTTAAATTTTAAATTTTAATAGCTTTATAATGAATTTGATAAATGAAGATTTATAGAGATATAATAAATATATAGTATGTATATGTATATTTAATATTTAATATATATATAAATATATGTATATATATTCGTAATTTTGGAGCGAAGCCCATATCCATGTTTTAATTTTTTTTTTTAATTATTTGAAATTTGTTCTACTTCTAAGGAATATTGATCTTTGGTATTTGCTTCAATTTTTTCAAAAAGAATTAGAACGGATAACAAATCGAAATAGCTACTACATATATTTGGTCCAACCTTAACTAGCCACACTTATTGTTATTCATTTGGTCTCCGATTGTTTTGAATTCACCATTCATCACTTATGTGATCATGAATTTTGGACAATAAATTTGTCCTTACCCCAAAATAGTGATTCGCAATTGTTAGATGTAAATAAATTTAAATTGGATGGTTACTTAGATAGGGGAAAACTCTAAAAAAAAACTTGATAATCATAACAGATTGGAAATCAAACATGAACTTTGGTGAATAAAACGGAATGGTCGGTTGGCAAAAAAAAAAGAAAAATTAAAGAGGAAAAACAGAAACGGAAACAACGTCACACATTACTGTATCTTTGGAGGCAACTTGCAAGTGGAGATAAAAAAATAAGTAGAAATGAAGGAAAACGGTTGGTAATAGCCGACTGTGAAGGACCTACGTTGGTCTTGTTTTATTGATATTTTCCTTGAATTTTTCTAAAAGAATTGGTTCAAAAAAATAATATCAAGTTATCAATATTTCCAAAATATTATCACTTGGAATATTCAATTTTACACAAATTTTTTGAATCCATTTATTTTATTTTATTTTTTATGGTTATAAACTATAATGAATTTGTCTTTTTTCTGAAACTATTTTTTTATTTGCCAAAATGCACAAAACAAAGAGAAATATGGGACCAAGGGTAGACTTGGTTGACTTTAAATAGAAAGGACAAGAAAAGAGACAAAGCCACTCTCCATCACTCTATCAATGTCTATGAGAAGTGTTGTGTCTGAATCTGAAATAGCCAACTTGTTCTATGGATTCGTCTTATTTATTCCGCCGGACTCTTTACCCATCTTCCCTTCCTCATCTCTGACTTTTCTTCCCCGACTCATTTTCGCGTTTATAAAATCACATAATATATATTTTCATATATAAACATGCGAAAGTTAAAAACAAAAATATACCTATATTTGTATGGAATAGTCAAGGCCCTTGTTCAATTCTATTATTGTCCTTGGTTGTTCTAGCATGACGGACGCATGACCTATTAACCATCAAATTCAATTTATGATTTGTAACCATAAATCTTTATTGTAATCGTTACATTTGTATGTGTTGATCAAGGGACTAGTGCATCTAGATAAGATCTCAGTTCGATTTCCACATAGTGCAATATTTTGCATATTATGGATACAAGCTTTTTCGAAGCTTCAACATGTTGCAGATTGAACTGTACTAAATTAGCAAGGCTTAACCTAGCATTAACTAAACTTGTGAAATCAAATTATTGTGTACAAAATGTAGTAATTTAATTCCAATTATTGTAACTCGTAACTTATTTATATTTTCTTCTTTTGTCGCATTGTCAACCAAATTTGCGTAGTTCCTTTTGTTTTAACAAAGAGTATCAATTGAAAAAGAGATCAAATGCTTAAGGTATATATACGAATTGTACCGCTTCATGAATTTTAAGAAGTATGCTAGTGTATTACCGGCGTTGTGTTTTTGGGTATTAGATGAATTCTCATACAAATAAATTAAGGATAATACTTTTTTGTTTTTGCCAACAACTTGTATTAAAACGATTTGGTAATCTAAAACTCGAAGGTGAATACTTTACAAAAATAATATTAGACGAATAAATTCTAGCATTTTTTATTATAAAATCAGTCTTAAATTTTATAGAGCATGAAATAAAAAATAGAGAGAAATACGAAAAATGAGACTTAATCCTATCAAATTTCTCCAAGTGAATCGCGAACGCATACTATTCATTCGGTGTAGATACCATCTTCACTAAATCGAAACATTATGTCACAAAAACTACATATATCTTTTTTTGGATAAGAACAAGCATACAAGTCATCATCTATATAATTGCTTTCATCTCTATGAGACACCTAGGAAAATTTTTTTTTCAGATTCCTTAGGACAAGTAATTATATTTTGCCTTGAAAGCATATCCAACCGAACCCTGAGAATATGTTTGTCTCTTTCCAGAATCCATTTTTGTAACATCGATGACCTAAAAAATTTGTGATATCAGAAATACATTGGGATCAAAATGTTCCAAAATATCTTCTTTTTCTTGAGCTGATTTTCAAACTGAGATCTCATATTTTGCAATTATGAGAATTTTTTAAAGAGTTCAGTCTTTATTCTTCAAATTTTTATCTTGAAAATCAAGGATAACATTTATTAATATATTTAGGGTTTCGAAATATGACGTAACAAATTGACTGATCGAATCGAGAATACGATGGTACGATAATTAGAAAGACAAAATTAATAAATTCACAAAAGAGACAAAAAGACGTATTTAATTTATCAGAACAAGAAAACAAAGAGTATTAAGGCAAGTTTCCAAACGAATTTTGAAGAAGGACCGTGTTGGGCAATTTGGTCTTTCAGATGACGGAATTCACAGCTCACTAATTCGTTTGCTTTTTCTATTATAAAGAGTTTTTTTTTTTGTTAACCATTCATCAAAACAAAAAGAAAATTGCTACTCGTGACTTTTATCAATTAATTGGGTAACTGAGTAAGAACTTTTAAAAATTAAGTCTGAGATTGAAATTCAAACTATTGTAGAGCATACAAATTGTTGTTGTAGCCCAAACATCCTTTTTTTTGTGTGTGCAATTCCAAGCATCCTAAAACTTTATTTTGGATGACTATCAACAACAAATAAATTGCTATGTACATGTTAGGACTTAGGAGTAATAGTGTAATATTAAAAATGTACTATTTTTTTACAGAAAAAAGTAAGATTATCATTGTAATAAATGATTAAAATACTTAATAAAAATAGATAAAATAATTTTTTTTTACAAAATAGATTTCCGGGCAAAACAATATTGATATATCTATTACTTTGAATATCAGTGTCACCTAAACACATACTAGGCACTATATGTTGTAGAAGAAATAGAATGTATGGATCCCTTAATATAACCACGTTTTAAAAATCAAAGTTGCATTTATATACAACAACGTACATGTCGGGCAATTATTAAAGATTCATTTCATCTCAGTTTGACGTTCTAATAGTAAACACAATAAATTGCAAAAGTACAAATGGGTTCCACAGTACACTCGTAGATTTGCAAACCACACTTGACTAAATAAAATTGCAATTGTTTTGTATTTCTTTCCGTACTAAAAACTGTACAAGTATATATATATATAATGTAATTTTTTGGAGAAATAAATGATAAATGAAATCAAAAATTTAAAATTTAACCAAATTTTTTTTATTTTTTTTTGACTAAATTTTTAACCAAATTTTATCCATCGAGTTATCATAATTTGTGTATGGGATCCAAATATCCTTAGAAACCACCAGATGAGCTCAAGTATGAAGTAAATGAATAATGTTACACAGACTTGCTTAATGTAAATTACACGTAACGTTACAAAATTCTTCCAATCCTATATAAATTTTGTTTCTAAACAATTACCATTCGCCTTGATAGTTTATCGAATTTTCTTTCTATTTTTCTTCATCTATATTTTCTAAGTTTTCTATATTCGGATTCTCTAATTCATTTTACTAGTTCATTAAATTCTATTGTTCTTCTAGTCGTCGAAGTCAAAAGAAGGCATCAGGAAAAATACAATGGAACGGTCTCGGAGGTTACATTGATCGGCGTAGCCATTAGTCGATAACGTGCGACCAAAGCCTTAACTCTTTTAAGACTATTTGACTCTTTGCCTCTTTGCAATTAAATCATCTCTTGCCACACTCTCGCAATATCTAGTAATCGATCATAGAATCAATATCGTTTTCTATAGTAAATAAACACATAAAGTTGATACGTTGTCGTAATGGAGTAATAAGTACTCCACTTAGTTCCCACTTATATCCATTCCGGTATTCCCATTTTTCTTTAAGTTTCTTGTGTAAACGGAAATCGGAGACCGTTGACGAGAGAAGGGATATATCATTGTTTTTTTTTTTTTTTGGTTAAAAAGGGGATATATGATTGTTATTAAATTAAATCATTAGACGACGGCTAAACGAAATTTAAATCAGTATATTTTGAAATCCTTTTTTGTCAATATTTTATTAAGTCCATGCACTTTGAAATATTTATGCCTTTTTTTAATCTTAAGGACTTGAAATACATGTTTTATTAGAAGATTTCATTCAGGACCGACTCAATTACTAGCAAGACTATCTGCAATATTGTAAAAAATGCTTCTAAATAGGCAGTAATACAACTCTTTTTACAATAATTAAAAAAATCTAAATATGAACAAAACTTTAAAATTGAATATTGAATCCGATATAAATGCATATATGGCACATAGATAAAAATCACCTTGAAACATTCAGATTATGCCAGTAGTCAAATTCCTTCAACAATTATTGTGTCATATTTCTTAGGGATTTGCAAAAAAGTAAAAGATATTTTATAGGGGAGAATAATCCAAAGATTATCTTACGTGATGTAGAACTCTTATACATACATGTACACATGAATAATACATAAATAATACATATGCATAATACATATATATATAATAATAATAAAAGAGCGATTAGGAGAGAATGTTCATAATTAAAAACTAAACCATTCTAACGTATAATGAATATTAATATACGTATAAAAATACAATTGGTTGGATCACGTGGTTTTACAAGAAATAGACCATTAAGAAGAATTTTAGATTTTAGTATTTGACAGTACATGATAAACCAAACTTGGAGTTTTGTAGCTCCCAAGACAAAATTACAGATAGGCTAGAATTTTATAAAAGATATAAAGATTCCTTCCCCAGAAACTATTAATGGAGTTTTAAAATTTGACATACAAAACAATCACAATAAATAACAGCAAAATTAATCAAATTATTGAGAATCCCAACCCAAAAATCCAATGGAAATAGTACTCTTTCTCTTTCATAAAAAATGCCAATATATAATATATATTTTTAACATAAATTAAAAATATAATATTTTAATATTCTTTTTATCAACACAAATTTATAGATCATATGCTGCTTGCATAGTGATTTTTTAAAAAAGGAGTTATATATATATATTCACTCTTTTTGTATTTAACACTAGTCATACTTTTTGAATTTGTATGGTTAATAACTATATAAAAATGCTTGTTTATTATTACAACTGGTATGAACCTAATGGCTGTATAGTTGTCTTGAATGTTTTTCGAAAAAAGAAGAAGCGAATTGCACTACATACTATGGTGAATTGGTGATGTTTAAATAACTAATTATTCATGATTTTAATGTAAATATTTACGTTTTCTAAAGGCAAAAGAATAGTACTCTGAATTATCACCATGTGCCAATCATTCGTATAACTGTGTAAGTGAAGGTTTCACATGGAAAAAAACATATTTGGTTCCAAAACTCTAAAAGTTTACAGATTTGGCACGCAATAACTAAAATCGTAAATCAAGCCCAGTTGGTCTGTTTTGTGATTGGAAGATTTTATTTGTATGACGTTGACGCATACGGCATACCTTTTCGTAGCGTCATGGGGTCATCAGGCCGAAGGGGGTCTCATTTGTCAAAATCAAAACTATTTTATTCGTCAATATTTTATTTATTTGCCTTTACCTCAAAAAGTAAAATTTTAGATTTGAGGATAATGTAAATCACCTACCCATGCTTTTTCATATTTTCCAAATAGAAATCCACTCACCTATTAATTATTTAAGTGACTCAGTTACACGTCAGAAACTTGTAAACACGGTTTTATTGTGGTCATAAATATTAATTAAATAGTGAAAAGTAGAGTATTACAGGCAAGATTTAATACTGTTCCATTATAAAAGCTGAGCAGCCTGAGCTAAGCTCATTATTAGCAAAAATATTGTTTTAAAACGTTGAAATGTAGTGCTTTATGGTTGATAGCTTATTTGCTCAAATAGAAATACAAGTGTTTTTTCTTCTACAATCATGAATCCTTTATTTACCCAAAAAGAAAATAAAACAAGAAATTTATAATACATGAATTAAAAGAGTTCGTAGACAAACGTTTTCGAAAGACTTAAAATGCACTATACCATGTACACATCTCTGGGAAATATCATGCGACTCTCAAATCCATATATAAATTTGGGTGCAATAAACTTACCATTTTCGAATACAAGTATCGATACTACTTTTCCTTGTTCAATTAAGAATCTTCAATCTTGCAGAACCACAAAAAAAGAAGATATAAAACCATTTTAGTCGATATCTAATTGCATAAACTACTACTAAAAAATATTTTATGGGTTATATTCCTTGTACATAAATGCAGTTTTTTAATATTCCCTCTGTTTCATAAACCTCAAAACATACATTTTTTAAAAACAAAAATAACACGCTCTTAACATACACTATAGTGTAGACATCATCAACATCAACTTTAACTCATGTGTATACTGAGGTCTCGTCTCTTTCAATATGCTTATCTATTTTTATTTGATTTGTTCTGCTGTTTAGAAAAATCATATGAATATTGTCCAAATATTCCAAACTTTTGGTAAACAAACTAAAATGAAATACCAACTATTCCTAATCAGAGAGAATAAAACCAGAATTCAAACCTTAGGTTTAACTATGAAATAAAACAAGCAAAGAGAAATAACTCCGAAATAGTATTAATGTACTAAATATATAGATAATAGAAATTCCGGTTTAAGAAAAAGGGTATGTTAGATTGACCCGGTAGTTTATGGCCCACGTGGGACTGCGATCTCCCACTACTTGGTTAATATAGGTCAACGTTATCAGTTATCACTGGCGAGTCGTGTCGTTTATTCAAGATCCCAAAATCACAATTGGTTTCCAATTTAAATTATTAATGCCTGAAACGAAATTACACTAGAGATAATTAGATGAGGAAACCATACTTACTTGATAAGATTATATAATTACAACCTTTCTTTGGGGGTATATTTGCATCAATCTATAATTAATGTAATCCATTACAAAAGGGGATCACTTTATTTACCCACTATAATGATTAGTTAATTTTGTTTTTTTTCAAGCACTTGCAATGCCACTTTTAGGAATTAGTCGAATCAGGTGTTCAGAATCTGGATTTTAACTATTATGACACTTGTTAGAGTGACTTATTTTTTTAATTAAGTCGTGTGGTGAGCTACTATTACTATTTGAACCTGTTTTGAAAAAGCGGATATCATTTTATTTTATTCTAAGGTGGATACTAAAATCAACTAAAAATATTATATTCGCAAAGTTCAAGTTCTAGACGGCAACATGAAGAATATGACAACTCAGTAAAAAATAGAAGAAAATTTGCTCTGTAGAAAATGGAAACCAGTAGACATGACCTCCTAAAAAGATGTAATATAGTATTTAGATCGAAATATGTGGGCAATGAAAACTAACATTTTTCTTTAGTAACCTATATGTAATTTAAATCTTGCTGTGATACTAATGAACTTAACATATTATATTTTGCACACCAGCCATGATATTTGGTATTGCATTTGCATGGTTTAATATATTCGTTCTGAATCAGTAAACCAATTTTTTTATTTTTTTGTACAACCGATATATCTTAGGATGAAACCCATATTTTGTTTCTTCTAACTGGTATGTGAATTCTACAATAGTTAAAAAAATGCGTCTAACAAAATTGATCTTTTGGCGTAGATCCACAACTATCACTTGGTTCAGCATATGGGTATTTGTGTGCGTGAAAAGGATGTACGTAAGATGGATGCCGTGAAGAATTTGGCCAATGGAGTTAGAGAGAATGACCAACATTTGTTTGGTATATAGTATTATGCATGTGCATATACAAACTTGTATATATATAATACGATAAATAAATAAAAGTGGATGCATTTTTCTGATTACTACAAATAATTGTAGATTTCTGAATTAGTCTTAACATTTTTTATCAAAAAATTTCGATTGGTAGATCATAATATATAGTCTAATCGTTTATGGTAATGCTGTCACTGTGTTATTATCTGAATTCAGTTTCACATAAATACATGTTGTCAAAAAAAAAAAATCTATCAAAATATACAATTATAGTTTTTTTCCACTTGCGATGAATATGGGTGGGGATGTGTAGATATAATTTTCCACAGGCATATACTTACATATTAGAGTAGGTGGTGATTATAGGGTAGGGCCAATGGCGTGATCATACTCTCAAAGAGCATGGAAACATTCTATAGGGTCGATATAGAGTTGGCCATGTGAAGATATCAAGGTCGTGCCATGTTTTGATTCGAATCCACCCCCACAAGCACAATAAAAAAAAATCTAAAGATGTAAAAAAAAAAAAAAATCAAACTCAAAACAATAAATAATAAAATAAATTTTGTAATAAATAATAATATCCTTTGTGTTGTTTTCAGTTATTGGCCTCATAAAAATAATAAAGAAGAAAAATGCCGATATCCAAATTCAGCATCTTGTATTCAATTAAGGTTTGGACTACCCTATCGTGATTTTATTGTTACGGTAAATTCAATAGCATTTTGTAACAATATACTGGATAAATATGTTGGCGCTTCATTATTGTCAGCCAAAATGCCATTTAACTATTTTTTGTTCTTTCTCTGTTTTTCCAGCCAATGACAAATTTTTTATATTTTTCAGCCGATTGGTGGAAAAATAAATTGTGAGTTTCATTGGCATTTTCTGCCAGTACGCCCACACCATTTAAATGTGTAGTATTTAAAAACAAATGAATGAGAGAAAAAACGCCAAAATGTAATTCTGCTCAATATGGGATTCTCTTTATGATACATATCTTGATATCCGGTCTACCTGTTAAATGTGTTCTACAGCTTTTACATTTAAATATACCAATTTTTTTTTTTTTTTTTTTTTTTTTTTTTTTTGAGACAGACCAATTGTTGTTCTTTTCGTTTTAAATCAGTATCCATTGTGATTTATTTTAGTTTGACAAAACATATCGGTTGTATATATAGTATATTTGATGCAAGCTCTAAACTTATTCTAATTTTACTATTACAATTAAAGTTTGTTAACTTAGAGAAAAACTTGAAAATGCTTACTTGATAAATTAATTATAAAACAATACTAGTTAGTATTAAACTTATTCTAATTTACAATCTTTTTGTTGAAAAATAGATAAATAAAACTCAGATAGAAAATAGGACAAATGGGATAGAAACAATGATTAAACAATGTGGAAAAACATTGAATTATGTGGTTAATAAGGGTAAACAAATAGTCAAGAAAAGTTGAAAAACTTATCCAAAACTTTATCAACATTAAGAAAGTTATTGACTTAACTAGTTAGTAATAAGAAAAAGTCGTCGACCTTTCTACGGAGAATCCCAAAACGATACTCCAAAAACGAGGAGAAATGAATGTGAGAAAGGCACTCATTTCAAGTGCTATTTAAAGTTGCAGATTATTACAACGAATAGTACTTGTGAGTTATGAGTCATCTACATGCAAATGGATACGTTAAAATTTATGATTCACTGTGTTTTTTCCATTTCTCTAGTACGAAAGTTTATACGAAAAGGAAAACAAAACAAAAAGGGAAAGAACATTTTGTATTTTTATGACGTGAATAAAACAAAAAAAAAACTCAGTACGAAACTACGAACGTGAAGATAATTTGTGGGCCATTTTCTCTCGTCTGTGTCGGACTTGGAGCAGCTGGTAAATCCTTTTTTTTTTTTTTTTTTTTT
>OVAY01001354.1:11720-30774 GCA_900406395.1 Kernera saxatilis | reverse complement strand
ATTATATTTTATGTGTTAATATTGATAATTTATCAGATATATATATTATGTGTTATCATGTATATATATATTATCATATATTGAAATTTTTCATTATTTTTATGTGTTAATTGTATTATATGCATGAATAAAGAGTATCATATATATATATATATATATGTTATTGTTGTTTATAATATTTAAACTGCATATTGTCATACTAAATTATTCTATAAATTAAAGAATTTTGAAAATTTTTGTCAATGAAAATCTTCCTGAACCAAATGGCAATGTGGGCATCATCTTCAAATCTCTTCTCGTCTATAGCTTTTTGGCCAGTTATTAGCTCCATCAGAATTAACTCCAAAGCTGTAAACGTCAACTTTTTTGGTAACCCTTCCTGTCGCAGCAATTACAAAAACTTCAATTGTTACAAATTATATATATATACTTTCTATTCCAGTCTATTTTTTTTTCTCTTCATTCAAAAAGGTTTAAACAACATTTGATCCTCAAGATTGTAAGTCTATGGATCTGGTGTAAACGTCACTCTTTCTTGTAACCTTTCCCATCACTGCAATTACATAGATTTCAATTGGTAAAAATCAAGCTATCTATATAGGTGCTCACTAGATTGTTGAGTATGTGCCACCATTTTATTTGGTTATGACAGCTATTAGATTGTTTTAGTTTCATAATGAAATAAAAAGCAGTACATCCTCCTCCAATCAGCAGCAAACCAACAGCCACAATCCCAATGGAAAGTCCCACAACAACTGATCTTTTCTTGTTACTTATTTGTGAAGGAACATCTATCCTAAAGTGTGGTATTTTCCTATGAAGCTGATTATAGGAAACATCCAGTATCTTCAGATCCAACGTGGTGACCCGAAGGGAATGGTCCCACTAAGACAGTTATGCGAAAGATCAATCACAAAAAGAGATGTGAGATCTGCAAATCGTGGAGAGATAATACATGTTAGGTTCATGGATATTAACGTGATAGAATGGATTCGACCCTCTATACAATTAATACCATACCACTATTGACAAGGTTCATTCCCCTTCTAACTCTCAGCAAGTACTGGCGAGTAACTGAATTTTCTAATTATCGAAAACAAAGTATTCACAATATTCCTCCAGAGACTCAAACGCGCCTTTACCACATCCACAAAACAGAGCCAATATACTAAAATCCACACGGTTCTCATCTTCGGTACACCAATGGCAAACTAAAATCCACATAGTATTTCTTGAAATTCAACAAAATGGCTTAACACAAAATTCTCTATTGAAGTAGAGCTTGAATCGATAAATATCCCATATTCATATGATTTTTCATCTGTTTTTCGCTAACATCTATATTTTCTTTATCATCTTTTTAGTAAGGGCGACTCTAACCTAAAATGGATTGTGAAATCAGAGTGCTTCAATCAAGGAGAAAAAACAAACCTAAAAAGATGGGAATATTCGGTGGCTCGCAGCAAATGGGGTCAATCAAGAGTTTCCGATCTTATGCATTCTCCTCGATCTCAATTTTTCAATCTCAAATTTGAACATATAATTTATATTTTTGCTTTTGTTTTGCTTATATTTTGCTTAGGTTTTTCTTATTATTTTCTTATTGTATACTTATTTTTGTTGACTCATTTTGTCTTCTTATTTATTTCACATTCTTAATAATCATACATGTATTAATCCAGTAAAATATATGACCAAAAATATATGCAACGAGTCATGTTTGAGGTTTTTTTTTTCTATTTTTTCCAATTCAAAATTCTACTGATATCAAATATATATTTGTGATAAGATATAAATATTGATAGAGAAAAAGAGAAAACCATACATGCATATTCCGGTGCAATATAACCAAATGTTTCAACAAAAATTTTGTTTTGATTGATCTTTTGCCTTCTAAATAGGTTTTAAACTTTCATTTCGTGGAGAACTAAAACGAAGCTTAAAATATGGGTAGTTTTGGTACTATATGATAGTTCGGGAAATAGATCGTCGATCATGTATATTGTCTCCCAAAATAAAGTTTGACAGTTACAAATCTTTGTGTATGTAACTTTGACTTTGACAATTTGAAACCATTTATCAAAAAAAAACTTTGACTTTGACAAGCCCAAATACGCAGATAATCTAGTTCTTTAGCCACATCCAGTGCAATAGCAATAAAATCTGTGTAGTCCACTCAAGGGGTTTCAACCCATCGTCATCATATACAAAAACAAATGAAAAGTATCACAATACAGGATTAATCTAGTCTATAAAAAAATGCAAATAAATATTGTTTATCTGTTGAACAAAAAAAAAAATCATGTTTATTTATTGAAAACGTTTTCTACGGTATTGAGACTGAAAAAGAAAAAATTTAGGATTCTTAAATAACACAATTTTGAAGAAACTAATTTTGTGCTTTAGCCATCTCCGACAACACTATTTCGGCAAAGGAGAAACCTACCGAGTTCTCAAACTCTGCTACACCACATAAGTGCGATTGGATCCAAGCTTAGCTTAGTCGCGGTCGCCGTGAAGCTCAAGCCCGCAAAACTGATTTAATGGAAGGTCAAACTCATATTTTTTCCCGTTTATGTTTTGATTTCGTGTTTTTTGGGTGATGTTAGGGTTTTCTGTTTTAGCTATTTTGAGATTTTTGGATGATTTTAGGGATTAATGATATTTATGGTTCTATACATGTTCTAAACATGGTAAATGATTCTCGATGTGTTTGTCACTAATTGCGGCTCTTATCACCTCCAGGCTCAGAATAGGCCGAACAAAACATGGAAGGAGATGAGCGCCTCCTAACGAGGCTCTTTGCAATTGATCGTTTTCCCGTTGCGAGATTGAATGTCTCTACTTCAAACCAGACACTCTATCTTTCATTCATGACCGTTTGAAAGACACTCTAGAGTTTGAAACCATCCGTAGTTTGAGTTTTGGGAAGCTTTTCGAGCTGCCTAGTAGCAGATGCCCTTACTCTTGCAAACTCATCAACTCCCTGATGTCCAGACAACTCGTTATAAAAAAACATACGTATTGTGGACGGTATTTGGTGGTCAGCCATTAAGGTTTATGCTTGCTGATTTTGGCATCATTCCAGGTCTTCCCTGTGGTGAGTTCCTGGAATGCTATGGTCCTGAATGTGTATCCAGATGGATATTGCACCGTGGACGGCCCACAAACTCATATGGTATGTGTAGCATCCACGCTTACTAAACGAAACCCGAACGGGTACCCGAAAACCCGAAACTAACTAAGTCATTAACCCCTTTTTACATAATTTTCATAATTTGGATACTTTTGAATAGTTTAGGTAGTTGTTATACCGAAGTTTTCGAGTAATTCAAATATCTTATGATATTTTGTGTAGTTTGAGTTGTCTTTTTACCAAATTTTTTTGGGTAATTCAAATATTTTCGAGTATTTTTGAGTAATTTTTTTGGGTATTTTGGATATCGGATAAAACCTGAAAGGAACCGAACCTAACTCAAACCAAAAATTAAAAATACATGAATGGAGCTTATAAGCCTAAACCGGAAACCTCAAAAACCCGACCCGAATCCGATCCGAACCCGACCCGAACGCCCAGACCTAGTTTAGGGGGTTATTGAGAGATTTTTTTTTTTTTAGAATTAAAATTTTTAGATTTCATTGTTATTGGTTAGTGGATTTTTCAATTCTTATAAAAACCCATTATTTTTTGTTTTAATACTTTTAAATTCTATATAAATTTCTTGTTATTGGTTTGAAGACTTTTCAAGTTTAGGTATTATTGATTTTCTAATTATATTAAAATATGTGTTATTGATAGATAATTTCCTTACAATTTTATTCATTAATCACAATTTGGAGAATATCATGAATATCATTTGGATTCATAAAATATGTATACCTAAATTTTTTAAATACACATAACTCTATACAAAATTTAATAAATCTCTCTAGTTTTAAAATCAATCAACTTTTATCTATATAAATCCATCTCCCAATAACCCCTCCTTAGTTTCACAAATTCTACATACTTTCCTAACATATTCATATTTTCCCCCTCACAAATTGTTTTTAAGAAGTACCCAACGGATCCATCACTACTCAAAACCACATGAGGTGTTTTCGCACCTGTCAAGTAATCTGTATTATTTCCAGGCCAGTCACTAAGACTCGCCCTTACACCATGGCAACAATCAATGATAAACTCGTTTTTCACTTTATTCACCAGTTTTGAAACACTAATCTCTTCTTTTACTGCCACCAACCGAGACATTCGCTCCTTGTCCACGATGAAATCTCAGTTTCCACCAGCAACACACTTCCAATCACTATACATGACCAGGCAATACTCGTCCATCAATACCTGCACATACAACTTCATTTATAAACACAATAATCGTCCACAAAATAACTAAACACCATACACATTAACAATAACATACCTGACTTACATTATCAGCCGGTGGATAGTCATGTTTCATATTTCTAGCTTCGGAAACACACACTCATGAAGATCGCTTTTAATGTTGGCAAAACTTTGAGCTATTGTGCATTAACCCAAAATTCCCAGCAAAATCCTCGAGATATGCATTTTCTTTCCCACCTAAGAACGTCCCTTCTTTCTGCAAAAATGAATAGACAAGATCGCTCTATTTTCAAATTTCAACGGCCTGGTTTAAATGAAACCAAGTAAATGATGTATACTCCCGTTAAGCAAACCGAACGAGTCATAATTCATTCAAGGGCAATTTCGAAACAAAATGATGAGAAAATGAGAAAAAGTTCCCATGGTGCAGGATGTGTCACTTTAGCAATTAATTTACTAGAAAGCCTCTATACATGCAAACAACCCTATAAAAATGTAATAAATATTACAATAATTGATTTAATATGCAAGAGTGAAGAAAAATAATTTATCTAAATGAATACTTATGTGTCTTTTAGCTGTCGGAAAATATATATTTTATCTTTTTAGCTAACAAAACTATGTAATCTAATTTCATATATCCAATTGAGAATAATATAATAATTACTTTGAAAAAAAGATATATATTGCTATCTATGAGATGATACCTCATCTATTCCACAAAGAAGTCTACCATTATTTTTCGCAATACAAATTTTGTCATTCATCTATATATATCTTAATTTTCTTAATTCTTTAATGTCTAATCTATCATCTATGCATGCAAATTAAGAAACCCAATGAGATATTCCCGATGGAGATGCTTTTGTAATTCTGAAATTTGGTATGATTTTGTTAAAGTATCATCAATTGGGTTAGAATAGCCTATGTAACTCCCATACTAATCATCATCTGCAAATTAATACTTCATGCCACGATTTATGAGTTGTGGAGAAAAAATGAACTCAAGATTTCACTAATGTTCCTCTCGTCCTTCCACTATTCTAATCAAACAAATTCGACAAATAATATTTTATGAACATCTCAAACATCTCAAACATCTCAAACGAAAATTGGTAATGTTACATATATATCTTTCAAATGAGGACATAGTATGACGATCACAAATATGTTATGCAACTGAGACAAACGAAAAATGGTAATGAAAAATCAATGAGACAGAAATATCTTTCAAATGAAGATAGGGTATGAGCATCGCAAACAGTTTTTTTGCAACTGAAACAAACAAAAATTGATAATGGAAAATCAGTGAAAGATAGAGATATCTTTCAAATGAGGACAGAGTATGAGCATCGCAAATAATATTCTGCAATTGAAACAAACAAAAATTAGTAATGAGAAATCAATAAAAACAGAGATATCTTTTAAATGAGAACAAATTATGAGCATCGTAAACAATGTTATGCAACTGAAACAAACGAAAAATTAGTAATGAGAAATCAATGAAAAACATAGATATATTTCAAATGAGGATAGGGTATGAGCATCGCCAACAGTTTTTTGCAACTGAAATAAACGAAAATTGGTAAGGAGACATCAATGAAAGAAAGTAATGTCTTTCAAATGATGACACGGTATGACCATCGCAAATAGTGTTTTGTAACTGGAACAAACAAAAATTGGTAACATCAATGAAAGACAGATATATCTTTCAAATGAAGACATATTATGACCATCGCAAAAAATTTTCTGCACACTAAAACAAACGAAAAAGACAAAAAAACCCCTTAAAAAGATAAAGACATCCAAATTGGTCAGTGATTATGTTGGACACGACATTGACAGTTAATGCTCCAAACATAGTTGAGATCTCATCGCATAAGTCCATCACTTTCAATTTTGTTAAAAATTACCAAGAAACTTTATCTTGTCTCGTCAATCGCAAGAACCAAGATTTTCCTAGAAAATTTTTCCACCACAAACATTAGCTCTATTCTATTGAAAGAACCATAAATGAAGTCATGAAAAACACTATCAGATTCACATCGATCTCGTGCTAGACGAGCATAAGATCCTGTGTAATGTGTTAAACCAAACATTGACAAACATAACAGTAAGAAGAAGAGCAAATAACAGTTTTTTAGGAAAGTGTTTTGCTTCTCAGAAAAGTTAGTTATCAGAAAGATAAACGATACATGAGTGTGAGTCACTGATCAACATCGTCGGCTGTCCTCGACCCTCAGATTTGAGACCATCGACAATTCAGAGTTTTTCGTCTGACAATTTGAAAGCCCACAAGCACATGATCGATGTTAATCGACAGTTGACTGAGATTCATAATCTCTCATAATCATAAAATAACAACTCAATTCTAATATGACAATACAAAAATTTTAGGAGAAAGTAAACGATAAAGAGATTAGTTACAAAGTTACTTCTTATATTTAGAATTAATTTTTGATATAGTAAAATTATGTAGTTTGTGGGCTTTCAAATTGTTATTGTATAATGTACATACAGTGTATATACATTTGTTTTATAACCCATCGTATAAAAACACTGTTTAGCTTAAAAACATAACGAGTTCTTACCGTATAACATATATATAGACGGACGTACATACCGTATTTTAGAACACTGCTGTTCTCGATGTTTTAAAGGTGGCATGTTAATATATGTTACCTCTTTTTTTTACATTCAACTTCTTTTATTAATAATATAACACATAACACATATCACATAAGTTGATATTTACAACGAAATTAGAACTCTCACAACTATTTGAATCTAAACCTTAAAGTTTAGGCCGAGAGATACGACTAGCCTAAAGCTATTTAAGCTACTAACATACTAACTCATACCCAAACAACAAGTATTAACTAAATAATGTCAAACAGAATATCTAATTTTCTTAAGGTTAAAACTAAACTAAAATTTAAGCAAAACAACTAAAACCAACAACTAAGCAGATATTGAGCTTTAAAAAACATATTACATACAAAGGACATGTAGGAAGCTTGGAGACATGTGAGAAATTTCTGGACGTGAAAAGTTTATGGACACGTGTCTTCGTCTTGGAGAGACACGCACCACTTCGTCAAGCTTAGCAAATCGCTGATTCTTCTACATTAGATCCTTCATATTTGTCAATATGTCAAACTCCAACTCATCTCTTAAAGCAAAATCCGGGTTAAGATAGGCAAATTTGCTTTCCAATCTGATTTGTCACCAACAAAACTGCTTAAAACCGCTTTCAAATGAGGACATAATATTTGCCTAACAGTATTTGCGATGGTCATATATAGGCGTGAGGCGCAGTAAGGCAATGTTATTTAAACTAAAAACTTTTCTCTCGATAAGATTTTACGGTATCGCCGTATAATCACGATTCACAAAAACCCAAATACTTATACTCTTTGAGATTCTTTTTTCAAATTCAAAAACGATTCATCTCTTTAGTTTTCTCTCTCTCACAAACTAGGAGCAACAACCGATTGTTTTGAGGTATCTAATATATCTCTTCCTCTCTTTAGTCACGTTTGATTTTTTTATTTGTTTCTTTTTTTCTTAGTCACGTTCTCTTCTTCCTCCACAGATCACGGTTCTGATCACAATGTCTGATTCGGGTAGAACATCTGAATTGAATCCGGGGAGATAATATGGAAAGCCGGATAGTAAAAATAAGAACAATTGGACGTGTAACTTTTGTTCTAAAGTGACTAGCGGAGGAGTTTTTTGTCTAAAACAACATTTGGTTGTAGGATTTAGGAATGCGAGTCAATGCAAAGAGTGTCCAGAGTATGTGCGTGCAGAAATACAGAATTTCATGAGTAAGAAGGCAGAAGCAAAAGCAACAAAGGCGGGACTCAGTCTAAAAAACCATGGCACGAAGGTCCACTAGACAGATTTGTCACTTCTACCCCTCAAGATGTGATGCAAGCAAGAAAGGATAGGAAATGAATTTTTGGAGCTTGTGATAAGAAACAAAAGGAAAAGGTTTGTAGAGGTATTGCTAGGTTGTTCTATGATGCTATATTGCATTCAATGCTGTTACTTATGATAGTTTCCTCAAATTGTTGAATTGATTAGACAATATGGTCCCGGATTGAAGTCACCAAGTATGCATGAACTAAGAAATCATCTTCTTAAGAAAGAAGTAGATGATACTCACAATCAAATGGTAGAACACAAGAAGGAGTGGGCATCTAAAGGTTGCTCAATTATGTCTAATGGATGGCGGGAGTCGGTTGTGCAGAAGAATATAATAAACTTCCTTATTAACTCTCCGAGGGGTTCCGTTTTCCTGAAATCTGAAGGACTCAACATTGTTATTTCAGAAGCTCGATGATATGGTTAAGCAAATTGGAAAGGATAATGTTGTTCAAGCGGTTACTGACAATGCATCCAATCACATGAAAGCTGGTAAGAAATATAATTCATCTCCCAAATTTTAAATGACTATAGAATCTTTTTTCTGTTTTTATTGAATCTAGTTTTTTTTAATATAAATCTTAGAAAAATTACTAATGGCCAAAAGACCACATCTTTATTGGACTCCATGTGCGGCACATTGCATTGATATGATGCTGGAGGATATTGGAAAACTTCTGCAGGTGAAAAATGCATTAAAGAAGTGCATGATGATGAATGACTATATTTATACCCATACTGCTCTTTTGAATAAAAAATCTCTTCTTTATTTTGCAATTACATCAAATATCAGAACTCCGAACCCAAGAATTTTCCGAAATCATTCATCGCAGAAAAAATGGCCTTTCTTATTTTGCAATAAGATCAAGTATCAGAACCCCTAACCCAATAATTTTTCAACATCGCATCAATTTTTTTTCTAATTACATCAATTAAAAAGCGAAAGAAAGATAGGAAAAAGAGTCAAATGTCGGAATCCTAAAAAAGAAAAGCAGTAATTTGGATCAAAAGTGATGAAAAAGCCCATTGATTTTGTTTTGTCTTCCTCATCCGACGAATCTTCATTAGAAGAGTAGGGAACCAGCGAGGTAAAGTTGATCTCTTTCACTATTTTCTCGGCCTTTTCTTTTCTTTCCATATGTTTCTCCTCCTCTTCCTTCCTCTTCCTCTCTTTCTCTTCTTCTTCTTTCTTACACTACGACACCTCTGCTTCTTTTTTAAGGGAGTAAAGAGGATCCCACCTATGGCCAACTTCAAGTGTCGGTTTCTTTAGCTTTTGTGCTTCTTCGTTAAGTTTCTTGAGATCTCGTCTTTGAATATGTGTCAGTTTCGTGATCTTCTTATCTTCTTCCACTGTTCAGATAGATACTTTCTTCTTCTTAGTCAAGACAAGATGGCGCTTCCTCAATGCACTTACACCATCACATTTGACTGTTTCGTCTACTCGGTTCCACTTTTGTTGAGAGGAAGATTCCTAGTTTCAACAAGATCATGTCTTCTGCATTCGTCCAGTCTTTATCATTTTCAGGGTTTTTGGTCTTCATTTGTTTGTCTGATAACAAAAGATTGAGACTTGAAGAAGAAAGAATCAAACAAAAGATTGAGATTTGAAGAAGAAAGAAAGTGAATATGTGGAGTTTATAAGGTGGTGGATTTAATGGAATGGCCTGGAAAAATATAAGAGTGAAAAAAAATTGTAACATAGATTTAATAGAAAATTTTTATGATTCTGCTCATGTAACCAAATCTAAAGGCTTGAGTTCTCAGTAAGAGGAAGACCAGTTAGATTCCATGATGCATGAGGTTGATAAGCATATAAACGAGTCAGATGCTGCATCAGAGTCAAGACAAATTGCTCCTCCATCCACTCATTTAGCTGAAGTCCCTTCATCATCCAATATATCAAGATCTAATAGAAAAAGACGGACAACACATGAGGTAGTTGATGCAATTAGGGACATCATTCAATCACAGGACGCGATACTTTGTCATAAAAATTATCTACTTGAACAACATTCCAATTTTAGTTGTAGTTAAATACATGCTATGCGGGTTTTACATTTCCTATCTAGTGTGAGAATGTGATCTTCCATGTACAAAGCGGTCATTTTGCATCTCCAAAAAAATCTCACGAACCATTAAACGTTTTTAGCTTATGAAGAGTACGAAAATATTATTTCATATTTAAAAGTTTTCAACTGGTGAAAGCAGAGAAGCATGAGATGTGTGGAAGATGGAAGAACCTTAGTTTATGGTTTTTATGCTAATGTTGTTTTGAACCTTAGTTTCTGGTTTTTATGTCTATGAATGAAATCTGATTTATGCTTATGATGTTTTGAATTTTAGATCTTGTACAACATTTTCATATATAATATTATTGTGTTTTGATGTTTTGAAAAAAAATTCTTGTAATTTTGTAGGAGACGTTCAGATTTTTTTTTTGGGAGATGATGACACATATAATTCTGGAGGACGAGAAAAACATGCATGTTCTTGTAGAGAATCTTTATGGAGTAATGGATACACATATACAAAACATAGATCGAGGTGCGGGATGGCGTCGTGTTCAACGTTTTATGGTGGAATCTGCGAAAAAATATTTTTTATATCTTACGTATGAATCAAGGTATATTCATGAGCTTATGTCAAACACTATTACATCAATACAAGCTGAATGAATCTTCTCATTATTACCTTGAAGTAAGTGTTGCAATGTTTATAGAGATGGTTGCATAAGATATAACTATACCGGTTTAGTAAAGAGATATCAACAATCTTTTGATATCATGAAAATGAAATTGGATGAGAATTTGAGTGCGTTCTTGAAGCTTGTAGCAGATAATTTGAAACCAGCAAGAAGTGAATTCCCAAGAGCTACTCCCACTTTGGTAAATGATCAAAGATATTCGCCATATTTTAAGGATTGTATTGGTTGATGGTATTCATGTGCCGGTTCGTCCTCCATCTCAGAATGTACAAACATTTAGAGGTCGAAAGCAGAAGCGACAATGAATGTATTTGCTATATGCAATTTCGACATGAAATTTATATATGCATAAGTTAGAGTGTCTAGTATAGTACAAGTTACGAAAGTGCTGATACATTGTGCTATATGAGAACCTTTTTTTCCGTAAGCGGAAAACTTATATAGCAAAATAGAAATACAAAAAAGATTCTCATATACATTAAAAATATATAAAAATATATAGCAAAATAGAAATAGAAAAATATATGTGACATTGCTATGTACTTTTATATGTTTTTAATGTTATTAGTTAACGTTGGGAATAATTGGATGCAAAAACCGAATTCAAAAAACGAATAACAATTGGATGCAACAGATGTAGTGTGCAGATGCAGCATCCGGATAATGCGTTCATATTCAAAAATAAACATGTTCTTACTAAAATTCAAAATTATGATGCATCAACAATTGTTTAACTACTACTTGGAGTATATTATTTTTCATTGTCCATCATTTTATAATTAAACTAACTGTTTCATCATTAAAATAAAAAACATGATGCGCATATAGAAGTTGAAGAACATCTACAACATTACATTATGTTGCTTTCCCTATACGTTTATTAAAATCTAGTATATAACTCAAAGAATCTAAGCCTATGTAACACATATCAGGACGACTATTATCAAAGAGCTAATGTATTGAAAACAATTGTATAAATCACATCCATGAATTTAGAAGAAATATGGAATTAATTAACAAGATCACTTAGTATAAATTTTCAACATGTAAGTTGCAATAACCCATAATCTTCTTTGTTCTGGGCAATAAAATTTGGTTGACCATTATATAATTTTTCATCACTAATTAGGTCAAAGAAAACTAAATTTTGCACTTATCATCTATAATTAACACCAAAACAAAGTCGTCCATATATATAACTCTGAATCGATCAAACACGAGGTCTATCAAACAGATAACCTAATCCAAGTTATGATATTGTTTATAACCTATTCAAATTGCAAATCTCAGAATTGATGAGATTAAGAACACAAGGTCTGTTGGAAATGTTATGGATAAAATGTTATTTTTAAAACTTCAAACCTATTTAAAATTGGTGAATTATTTCGCTAGATAGACCGTTAATAGTAAAAATGAAGTTGATTTTGATAAATTTCATATATGATGTGCAGATGACTAAAATCTTACCTTTACTCAGCGTTTTTTTCGCTATAATCGTTGGAATAGCTAGAATCTCATAATGTGTTGATATTCAACAAGATGAGATCGCATTATGTTATATTAAAAAAATATTTTTTTTTTATTATTATATTTTATCTATTTAGTTTACGATGTTTAAGTTAGTATTAATTAAATTTCAATCGATTTATATCATTAAATTTGTAATATTAAATTTATTAAAAATATATATATATATATATATATATCAGAAAAATTACCGTTCAATTATTTTGACAAAAATAAAGTTATTTCTAAAATTATCAAAAAATAATTTATTTTTATTATAAATTAGATATAATTTTCATACGTATACGCTACATTGAATTACTATATTAACTGCAATCCAAAATCTATTTATATTAAATCAACAATCACTTAAACATTAACTGCATCATTTTTCATTTGACACGTATACAAACTTCAACGTGTCAACTCCACAGATTTTTACAATTATTTTTTTCAATTTTATCTTAAAAATACTCTTTTCTCTTTAAAAAAAAAAACTAAATGATAATTATCTTTTCCTAAACTGTTCTTCTTTCCCACATCTCCACTATCACTTTCCCAGAACATTAATCGTGTTTGATTTATGTTATTATCTAACCAAATTTAAAATTGATTTGAAAATAAAAATGTAATGAGAATAATCCCTGCAAAGCAGGGCCATAATACTAGTTTAATACTAAACCTAAAATTCTGAACTGAACCGAACAATTTAAACCTCAAATTAAAATTGAACCAAAAAATCCCTAAATCCCCAAACTGGAAAACTCGACAAATTCACTCTCATTCGAAAACGAGAAAAGATGATGATGTGTTCATCATAGTCCAAGAGGAGATCATCGTTTGCAAATTTCGAATCAAGAGAGAGAGAGGGAGAGGAAAGGATGAGAGGAGTCGGAGGACCGTTGCTTTCAATCGGAGATCTTCTCGCCGATCTCGTTGAAGAAACTGTTGATTCACCGGAAAACACTCCGATCCCTGAAAGCTCTTCAAAATTAGACCCTGATTCCATCTCTGCACCGTTGGATCTAACCCGACTCTTTCAGGTCATTCTTCTCATCGTGTTTTCTCTTTCGTTTGGATTCAATGGTCTTTGTTCGGTATGCACCCGGAATCTCTGTCATTGTTCCTTCATCATAGTGAAATTGCATCTTCATTGAGTTATACAGTTTATATATCAACATGATATTTCATTGTTTGTTCAAATTTTATGCATCATCTCTGTTTAATTTTGGAATTTTCCTACACTTTGTGAGTCTGGATCAGGTTGAGTTTGAAACTGTGTGTATCGGATCTCATTAGAGAAAATGTGGAAATGTTCTTGTGGAAGAGTTGTACTGTAAATATTTCTTAATCTACGATTAGTCCTTATAGTAAGCCTATTTTGGATTCAATGGACTTTGTTCGGTTCTGAACCAGAGAATCTCTATCTCTGTCCATTCATCATCCATATAATTGATGCATTCTTGAAATTTTACTGATTTGTTTTGTTGTTCTTATCAAGATTTTTTCTACGATTAGTTCTTATCAAAAGTAAGCCTGTTTCGGATTCAATGGACTATGTTCAGTTCTGAACCAGAGAATCCCTATCACTGTCCATTCATCATCCATATAATTGATGCATTCTTGAAATTTTTGCGGATTTGTTTTGTTGTTCTTATCAAGATTGCTTCTACGATTAGTTCTTATCAAGAGTAACCCTATTTTGGATTCAATGGACTTTGTTCGGTTCTGAACCAGAGAATCTCTATCTCTGTTCATTCATCATCCATATTATTGATGCATTCTCGAAATTTTACCGGTTTGTTTTTTTGTTCTTTTCAAGATTGTTTCCACGATTAGTTCTTATCAAGAGTAAGCCTATTTTGGATTCAATGGACTTTCGGTTCTGAACCGGAGAATCTCTATCTCTGTTCATTCATCATCCATATAATTGATGCACTCTTGAAATTTTACTGGTTTCTTTTGCTGTTCTTTTCAAGATCGTTTCTACGATTAGTTCTTATCAAGAGTAAGCCTAATCTGGATTCGATGGACTTTGTATGATTCTGAATCAGAAAATCCCTATCACTGTTCATTCATCATAATGAATCCGAGTCATGCATTTCATATCAAGTTATCAACATATTGTATCATTGTTAGTTCAAATTTGTATGCATCATTGCTGTATAATTTTGAAATGTTCCTTCAGGGTGGATTTGAAAACTGTATGTATGGATATATTACTGTGGAAGAGCTGTACTGTAAATATCCCCTTAATCCATATAAGTGATTCATTCTTGAAATTTTACCGACTTGATTTGTTGTTCTTATCAAGATTGTGTCTTGTAATTTCTTACGTAGTGTTTGTAAGCCTATTTTACGCCGCGATTTTCGACAAACAGTTTGTTTTTGTTTCAGGAAAATTACGATAAACTAAACAGTGCATTTGCTGGTTCTGATCACTCATGGACCTCTCTAACATTGGAGGTAACTCTTAAATCTTCTTTTTTCCAGAACTCACAATCAACAAAATCACGAATGTGATCATTCTGATTATCATTTCCTTTTTTTCTAAGGCAATACCCTTATCAGATCTTAAAAACATATATATTATGAGATTCTTTAGATATGTTTGTTCTAAGAAGAGACAAATGCACATATCTCAAGCATTATATATTATGAGATTCTCTAGATATGTTTCCGTGGCTTGTAAACTAATCTTTTACTTGCTTTTCTCTTCAATTTCAGCTTTGCACTTCCCTAGAAACCGCAAACAAGTTGGTCCGTGCCATGACCACAAACGCCAGATTGTTATCAGAGAAGGTGGAAGAGCTCGAGAAAATCGTGAAACGAGGAGACTCCGTGGTGGCAGCTGCCAGAACAGTCCACGCAACGGTTAACCAGAAAGGACTATCCTCTTAGAACAGTACAAACCAACCTATTGGGTTCTTTTTAAGTCCTTGAGAAAGAGCTCTATGACTTTGTTAAACCGAGTCTTGAATGATTTAGGATATAAATATATAAATCTTTTGATATTGGATTATTGGAGAGTGTAGGATTTTGGTTCTAAATAATATGATAAGGTTTGATTATATTATTTACTAGATTAAGACTTTCGTTATACGCTGATTTTTAATAATAATTATATTTATATATAATTAAAAAATAAGTAAATATCTGTGTTTTTAATAATAATTGTATTTACATATAATTAGAAAACTAAATAAATACCCGTTGCTGGTTTCTGGTCGAACTTGATGAATATGAATTTTTCGAATTCTGAGCTCATTTTTTTTTGTTTTAAATTTGATATCAATAAGTAAGAAAATAAAAAAAATGGAAGCACATAATTGAATTTTGTAAACTCTAGATCTTATATATAAATATAATCATACAAAGAGCATATTAGGAGAATATTTCCAAAAATATTATATGTCAGTTATTTTCTTTTACTTTTCTCACGACGTTGCTATTTTTTTTTTTTTTTTTATAAATTTAGTACTTTTACTTTTTACATAAATAACATATTGCATAAGTAATTTTTTTATTCTTTTATCTTTGACTTTTTTTTCCACTACATTACTATTATTTTTCCCCCATTTTTTATATTTTACTTATTTATTTTATCAATTATGTTGATGATATATTTTTTTTTTTTTACTTTTTTATTTATTTATCTTTTACTTTAATTTATTTATTTTTTTTATTACATTGGTACGTGTCACAATCTAAATTAATAGTGATACATATCGCGATCTGATGAATTATAATTTTGCCTACGTGTCATATTCATGTTAAACGCGTGCAACTATATATTCTCTCTGTTCCTAAATAGATGATTTTTTAGAGTTTTTACATATATTAAGAAAGTAATTAATGTTTAGCTATAAATACAATACTTTATTACACTAAACATTTCCTCATACTTATAAACCAATAGTAATTCAAGAAATTTAAATATTCTCAATTAATGTTTCTTGAAGTTTACAATTTGTTATTGTTAATTAATAAAAAAATATATTAAAACACAGAAAATCAATTTGTATGGAATAAGAAAAATTTCTAAAACATTCATTATTTAGGAATAGAGGGAGTATAATAAGAAGAGATATGCCATTTGATTGAGGGACAATTTATTTGAGTGTGACCACGTGAATTTTAGCTGGAAAACAAGTTATAAAATAATTGAGTTGCGTCACTCCTTGTGTCACTTGTTCTAAACAAACTAGTCATAGAGGGTAGGAGATAAATTCTTCTGTTTGCTTAGTTTGACAATTGTTGAGACTAATTAAAAGTGAACTGGAAATTAGGCATAACCAAAATCAAACTCTAACCATATTTTGGACGGTAACTATACTATTTTTAAATTGTAACCATAACCGTAAAAATATATTAGTTATGGTTAAAAAATTAACCATAGTCATCGTATAAAAATTGTCGGTTAACCTCAAGGTTTAAACCTTACAATTTTAAATGTAGCTGTTTTTCCAAAACAAAAATTAATATACCAATAATTAGGTATGTATAATTAATATGACATAGAAAAATTATGTAACAAATATAACTACTTTTTAAACACAACAGAAAATAAAAGTAAAAGAAGAAGAAAAACAGTTAATCGTGGATCCAACTTAGTCAAAGTGTCAAACAATATAGGTGCAATTATTATGGGCAATAACTCTAACTAATTTAGTGAGAAGATAGTGTATTATGATATATTTTAGTTAAATTCAAAATTTCCTTTGAGAATAAATGTGGTTTTCAAATTTTTTAGACAAATTAAATCTAGTTATATATTTTACTTCTATTAATATAAATTATTTACAGTATTTAATTTTATGCATCAACTTTTCATTTGCTATTGCTATGAGTCATTCATCCATGAACTTCATAGAACATCTCCATTGGAAACTTCTTATATGAGTATCTCATAATTTTTAGTAATAAAATAATAAAAAGTAACAGAGTTAGAGTCAGAAAACTCTATGAAAACCTCATGAGATATTTATCTCTCATAGATTGGTTTAAATTTATTTTTTTTAATTAAAATTTAATTATATAATTAAATTAGGAAATATTACTATAATAACACTTAAAAGAGAAGAAATTATAACCCCAAAACACCCTTACAACACCTTAGAAGCAAAAATGTATTTACGAAATTGCCATTAATAAAAAATTGCCACTTAGAAGAAAATTGTAGATATCTACAAAAAAACCAGCGCGCCACTTTACGAAAAATCTGTCGTTTTATATAAGTCTACCGAAGTAATAGTGGTAGATTTATACATATGGTAGATTTTTTTGATAAATTTATATGTAAAATATATTTTGTTGGGTAGATATATTATGAAACGATATATTTATTTAATAGATTTAATATAGGTAGTGATAGATGTAATATTTTATGACAGATTTATATGGATTGGTAGATTTGTTTGACAGAGTTATATGACATGTTGATAGACTAACGTGTGTGGTATAGACTAGTTGGTATGATAGGTTTGTTTGGTAGACTTTATACATGAGGGGACATATATATTTTTCAAAAAATAGAGTTACACGGGAGAATTATTAAGTCTATCATAGATTTTTTTTGTTTGACGACACAGTTATAGAGTTTGATAGATTTATTGTCATTAGCGACAGAGTTAACGTGAGGTTAAATGCTGTGATTTGAACATAGATGGACCACGCATGCCCCGTGCGATGACATTGGGTACAGCATATGACTTAGAACAAAGTTGTTAATGTATTGCATATGAGAGAATATGGAGAAAATTAACAATGTGTTACTGAGAACACAACTCGATAACTAAATTAGCGAACATAGGCCATGAATGTTTGCATGGTTTTTAGTTTTAATTTTTGGTTTTTGGTTTTTGGATTTTAGTATTTGGTTTTTGATTTTTGATTTTGCTGTAGATTTTAGTTTTCTCAAAAACTTGAATGGTGACTTATTTAGTTTTTAGTTTTTATCAATATTTTTTTTTTAATCCTAGATATATATGTGACATAATTATACTAAAACATATATATAGTAAAGCACATAATTAATAGCTAGATTTTCAAAACAAACTAAATTCAATTAGTTATATTTTGAAAAAAAACCGTAATTTATAATCTTTATATGTTGTTTTTTTAAGTTTTTTCATTATTTAAAATTAGTAAAATAAAATATTATTTTTTATAAACTGAATTTGTATTACCAAAACATTATTGATAAAAAATGCAATTTGATTTATTTCAAAAACTTATTTTAAGTATATAAGATTTATGTGATATTAATATCTGAAAATAAAAGTTACTAGCTAAATTTTTTAAATACCAAATTAAATTATATTTTAACATATTAACTGAAAATTCAATTAGTTTTACTAAAAAAAATTACTAGAAAAATATTGATACAAACAATATAAAATTAATCGACTAAACTTACCAAAAAAAACTCCAAAAACTTGATTTGTAGAAATGTTTACTATTTAAGGGATTTTTTGTGTCTTTAGTATATGTGTGGAGATATGTCTCTCGTGTAGATTATGTTCATGGCTAAAGATACCCATTTTTTACAAAAAAAAAAAAAAAAA
>OVAY01001354.1:0-11703 GCA_900406395.1 Kernera saxatilis | reverse complement strand
CCCATTTTTTAAAAAAAAAAAAAAAAAAATATATATATATATATAGATGTATGAAATAAAATAAAAACTCTCAGCAATTCATGGCAAAAACCCAAGGAATATGGATTCTAGATTTGTGAAGGAAATGGATAAACGAAAGAAAAACTAGTTTCCCTAAAAATTAGGGAATCATTTTTTTTCAAAATCATGATTGGATAAAAAAGTGGTTTTTGGAAAAACAAAAATTCAAAAACTAGTCTAAAATCTACAAACAATCAAGGCCATAGTTAAATTATCTTGTCAACAATTTCCAATATATCACAAACGATAATAAAGTTGTAATCATGACTCTGAAAACATAGTTAAAGCAAAATTAAATTTGTCCATACCTTCTGAATGCTTGTGTATATTGATGAATCACGGTATAAGACGAAGACCAAGTCAGGCTCGTCCGTTATAATTGCACTAAGTTTACGTAAGAACCACTCCCACAAGTCATCATACTCACTGTTTACTATTGCGAATGCTAACGGAAATACCTGAAAATTTTCGTCTTGAGCACTTGCAGCGATTAGGCAACCTCCATAACGATCACTCAAATGCGTACCATCAATAACGATAACTTTTCTCATGTAGTGATAACCACGATGCATCAAGGGAGAACAACAAGTATTTAAAACGCTCAACTCCTATGGCACTGACTTATGCTCCTGCGGGACCACGGAGTTTGGATTCAATGGCATGAGTTTGTTGAAGTAAGGTGCTATTAACGCGAAACTACCTATGGCGGTGCCCATTGCATTGTCCATAGATATCTCTCGAACTCTCCAAGCTTTCCAGTAACTAACGTGGATGTTGTATTTTTGACGGAGTAGTCAACGGAGATCACATGCTCTCGGACCCCTTCCACCACCTGATACCGTGATCGCACCATTTTCCAATATTGGCCGACGATGCCTGGAGATGAAATTCACCTCGCGCGTCGACAACGCCTGTGTGTTGCTGCGTGGCACACCTTATCTTATATTGCTCACTATCCTCCATTTTCACGGCGTAGACCCTTCATGGACATGTTGATCCAACGCACACCACGATAAAACACAACAGAAATGAAACTGGCAGTTAATTGCATGTATAGCTAGCTTCATCTTGCAATCATCCTATGACTTAAATATGTGTCCCACAAAGATTTCGCCCCCCTCGTAATGGATATCTCGGATAGCTCGGTCCAACTCATCTGTTAACAGAAAGTGTTGACAAACTAGTTGGCAACGAAGTGGTATAATTACCCGTTAGTCATTTATCATGACAATTAATATATGTGATAAGTTAGTTACCTTCCCCTACTGGATTGTCAAAGTACGATGGTGCATCTCTATCGTGCAAAGCCGGATCCAGCCTTGTTTCTAGAGCAACAACAGAGGGATAATTTGTTATCACTGGATTTTCTGACAAGGAAAGAGGTGGATAATCCATCGCTATTAGGCGGCGTGAGGATGAACTAACTTCAAGGGTTCCAACTGGCATATTTGTCATAAATTCTTTGCCCTTGTCTTGAGGTCTATCTGCACGTGCACGCCAACTGCTTCCTACTGTCTCATGAGCTGCAGTTGTCAACGAAGGGTCCAGAATAGGGTTCGCATACAAGCGAGCTATTAAGTCGTCACTTGTTTACATGTTAAAGTTAGGTATGTTAGCTTTTCCAAGATTATTTAGGTTATATTGACATATTTTGTTGTTGTACTGTGGGCAATATACGCAGGTTAATCTCCTCGGAACCGTCCACGAGCTCTTCCTCCGAGAAATAGTCACTAGTAGATGGAGGGATTGAACTCGTAGAAGATGCTAAGCTGACACACATGATACTTGATTGAGTTGGTAAAACATCCATATCTTCATATGTTTCCATGTAAGCGCCGGCTAGGGTTAATTGCAAACTTGCATCTCAAGTGGCAGTTCGTATCCGGTTAGTATCGGGTATTTGGTCAACTTCGATACGGCCCACGCCTACCATCATGTGCGAGACAACATTTTCGACAACATTATGGGCTGTCCTACCAAAGGGACTAGGCTACCCATGAAAAACACCATAGATCCGATAGATCACATGGTAGGTCCGCCCCATGGCTACTCGACTCACTTGTCATGGGGACAGGCGTTTGGAGGGAATAGTAACTGTTCACACATATACTTTAATTAGGAGTTGATAGTTTTTTGTGAGGCAACAATCGCATTAACTTTTATAACATACAAACAGTTTTACTTTTTATTACTACTTGAAGCCCCTCCCGTAGTTATCGCATGACTTTGCTACCTATGTCCTTCGTTATATGCGGTTGTTAGTGGTGGAAAAGGCCCAACGGAAGAATCCGGTAACGCTATTATCAAACTTAGCATGGCTGTATGATTTTGGTCGGCAACATTCTCCGCTGCTCTTCCAAAAGGACCAGGCTATCCATGAAAGCGGCGCCATTGATCTGATAGATCACGTGGTAGGTCCCCCCATAGCTACTCACAACACTAGACATGGGGAAGGCGTGGTTTCGTTGGGTATGGTAGTTGTTGACAAATATAATAATTTGATTAACATTTGATAGTTTTAAGTGTGAGGCAACAATCGTATTAACTTATACACCATACAAACACTTTAACTTTTTACTTGGCTACTTGAAGCACCTCCAACAATTATAATCAGACTCTGATAACGTCATCCTTTGTTATCTGCAGTTATAAACAATTTTACTTTTTACTCTGCTACATGTGATACTGGTAACTGTGTTACTAGGCTCGCCACGGCTCTACCATCTATGTCCAAATCACTCCGGTAAGAGTTAACGTCTTGAACACACACCCGTAAAAACACTTCTTCTAGATCCGCTTTAAGTGCTAAAAACAAAGCCGCATCCTCATCATCCAACAGATAAATCGTTTGTTTTCCAATCTGGTCCTAGCATCCAATGGGGCCACTGATAGGTTATCCTCATTTCTTGATTAGGGCGTAAGTTTAACTTCTTCCATTGCTTGGTATGAGTCTCGTTCAGTCAAGACAATCGTCTAGTTACAGCCGACTAAGTCCAGCTCATCCTCCTATGTCCCATAATTCTTCTTCTTCCATATGCCACGAGCAACACATACTGTTAGAGTCATAGTCCAGCTTCCTGACCGTAAAGGGAAGGTTAGAGAACGAAATAGCTATTGTTAACTGTATTAACTGACGATATATATGAAGAAAGCTTCCCAACTATGTATTAATAGCAGATCTAATTTAGTTAAGAGTTGGGGCTGAGATAACCATACCTATAGAGTCGTCTTCTAGAAGCAGACTTCTAGTAACTTCGAACTCCCAAACACAAAGAATGCAGTTAATGTTGCCGAATAACAACTTTATGCTGTATTAAAGATGGAGAGGAATGTTTTTTGGGTGTTGTACACTTAACCCTAGCGCTCATAAATAGTGGGGACAACAAATTTATAATGTTATTTTGTTTGCCAATGTGCTGTATTTTATGAGAAGTTATCAACCACAAATTGATTCGATTCTGGAAATGTATTTGCAAGTGGCGCGGAAGCAACGCTATCCTAGAAAAATCGTCAGCTTTTAGCTTGCATTAAATGTTCCAGTCGGTTCATAAATGGGCTTCACGGGAAATCAACTAATGACGTCATACACTATAGGGCTAAAAACGGTATAATTTTTCGACGAGTAAAGAGAGAATTCAATATTACTTATCCATTCTCACATACCTAATTACGTGGTCAATCATTCATATACACCCAACTCCTCGTAATAATAATAAAAAAAAAAAACAGTTAATCGTGGATGCAACTTATTCAAAATATCAAACTATATGGATGTAATTATTATGGGCAATAACTTTAACTAATTTAGTGAGAAGATAGTGTATTGTAATATATTTTAATTAAATTAAAAAATTTAATTCAATTATTAATTACTGTTACTAAATTATTGAATTTACTTTTCCTTTTAGATTAAATGGCCTTTTCAATTTTTTTAGAAAAATTAAATTAAATTAGTCATATATTTTACTTCTATTAATATAAAATTATTTACAGTATTTGATTCCAAGTATTAACTTTTCATTTGCTATTGGTATGAATCTATCATCCATGCAAAACTGCTGAAGTACTAATATGATAACATAGAATATAATTAATTATAACTAGATAGCTAATATTTTTTTTAATTCTATTATAAAAATACATAATTATCGAATTAAAACTGTGTTAACCATATCATAATTATTAAATAACCCTAACCGTATTTAACCATAACCGTACTATCTGGAACCGTATTTAATCGTAACCGTATATTAAATGGTTAAATTACAACTGTAACCGGTGGTTAAAAAACTTTAACCGTAGTAAATCGTAACTGTGGTCATGCGTACTGAAAATCAGTGATGGGCACGGAACATATTTCCTTGAAATTTTAGAATAAATGTTACCTGACTTGACTTTTACAGGTATTTGTACTCGATTCAGAAAAAATTGGATACTTGAACAAACGTATTCTTAAAAAAACGAATCTTCGAGGTTACTCGCCTAGACTTGTTACTCGAATCTGATTTCAAATGTTTACATTTTAGTCAATATCTAACTTCTATGATATATAAATACTTACATAATCATATTTTTAGAATATTTAAATATATGAAAAATAAAAATTATATTTAAACAACATAAAATTTAAAAACATATTATACAATGATTTCAAGCTTAAAAAGTTGTGTTATACGCTAATTTTCTCTAAGATAAGATTTTATATAGAATTATATTTAATTATGTAAATAATGTAATGTATGTATAATTTAAAACGGGTATCTACGAGTCGAGTAATAATGTGGCGGTATGAATTACTGGATGTATTGAAGTTTTAGGATATCTGGAGAAACAACTACCTAGATCTGGATTCGGATTAGATCCAGATCAATGAAATAATAATTAAAATATGAAAGAGAAAAAATTTCAATTGTTGACAAACCATATCCATTAAACTATTAAATTCCAAGTTTACATTGATTTGGCCGAGTTGGTCCCACCATTTGGATCAATTATTTAAAGTTAATTTTCTTTATTTTATTATTATCAAGATTTGAAAATTTGATAGAATTTATGTGGGTACATTCCAAAATCTTTGTTGTATACCCTGATTTTTTTTCTATTCTTTTGTTTAGAGAACTTTACTGCAAATTATTTCAAAAGATATAATATATAAAAAATTTAAAAATCTTTAAGTGTTGAATAACACATGATGTTAATAAAAGATTTAAAATTTTCAGTAAATAATACTTAACTTTAAAATTCCTGAAACATGATTTTTTTTTCCAAGTATCATATCGAATAATATCTAATTTTAATACAGAATTTCAATTCATCGAATAATGATTGTATTTGAATTTAAAATTCTATCAAAATCATAAGTCATGCTCTCTGCTACTCTATAATTGTTAAGACCAATCAAAGTGGTCCAGCGATTACGATTCAGAGTTTTTTTAATTATCTTTTTTTTTTTGATGTCTCGTGAATGATTTAATTAGTTATTAAAATAAAAAACTTACACCAAATCTCAATAATTTCTTGTTTTTTTCTGTTTGGACATCAAGGTTCTCTGCTCAGCGAATCTGGCGTTATGCATTTTCATAATATACATATTGTCCATGCAGCCTTTATTAATTTTTAAAATTACCACTTGTTAGGTTAGATCGGAGGTTGATGATTTGTTTTAAAAATATAAAACGTGGATTAGTATCAAAGTTATCTGGCAACCTAACACCTTTAAACAACTAAATTTATAAACTAACAACACAAATTATATTTTTTTACAAAATCCCTCTGGTTCGATGCCAGGGACCTTAGTTGAAAATCCGGTTTGCTGAGTTTTCTCTTTCGGTTTGGGCCACCCCTAGAATTAGTCAGAAGGTTAAAATCGTCTAGACATAGAAGGTAAACGAACTCTTTATTCCAGTTTGATACTAACCAGTGACCAGATCATCACAGGTTATCAAAGAAGAAAAAAATTACCTAGAATTGTCGGCTCTTTATCGGCTTTTATACCGATCACGATATGAATATAGTGATGCATATTAATATACGTTTGCAAATATAAGGACAAAATTTTCAGTAACAAAAATGTTGTTTTACTAGTTAAACTTAAAAAAATATGCTATTTTTCCCAAAAGAATTCTATTAGTATTATTGGACTAACAATTCTCACTTGTTTTATTTATTTTGCCTATTTGATCACAGTGGTCCTGCCTCTTCTTCTTCCATGGACCACATGTTGTTCGATATCCCTGAAATGGGGACCATGTATTTAGATTTGACTTCAAATATTTAGATTTGAAGACATGTATTTAGATTTGACTTCAAATATTTAGATTTGAAATATGAAACCCTTATTGTCTTGGGTCCTACTACTTGGCTCGTACACTCTATATAATTCTACATTGCCCATGTCTTCTTTTTTTTACCTCCATGACCATGAATTATCCCTACGATGACTTCCTCGATCTCTTCTTCTCTAGCAACACAGCCACGGCCGCGAGCACCTCCTTCCGTGTGGAACATGATGATGGGTCTCTTAATATGGATTGGGATTGCGACTTCGGCGATCTCATTGAATCCATGATGAGTGATGAAGGAGCCATGACGGAATCTCCTCCAATGCTGCCTTTTCACAATGGCCAAGAGGGGATTTGTAACTCTGCATCCACGGGTTTATCCGTGGCTGGTGGACTTGATGATGTAGAGGAGCTTCAGCCTGATGAATCAAAGGGTTTGAAGTTGGTTCATTTACTGGTGGCAGCTGCGGAGGCATCGACCGGCGCGAGTAGAACCCGGGAGCTAACTCGGGTTATAATTGCAAGGCTAAAGGACTTGGTTTCTCCCAATGGCCGGACCAACATGGAGAGATTAGCTGCTCACTTCACCAACGGTCTTTCGAAGCTGCTCGAACGAGGTAATAATGTTCAGCGGCAGTGCGGTCCTCACAAACAACGTGATGTTTATGATCAGACCGATGTGATCTCGGCGTTCGAAATGCTGCAGAACATGTCTCCGTACGTCAACTTCGGTTACCTTACCGCCACACAAGCTATTCTTGAAGCTGTAAAGTATGAGCGGCGAATCCATATTGTGGACTACGATATCGCAGAAGGTATCCAATGGGCCTCATTGATGCAGGCCTTGGTGTCTAGAAATACAGGCCCATCGGCCCAACATCTTAGGATCACGGCTTTGTCAAGAGCCAGCAACGGTAAGAAATCCGTTGCTGCTGTCCAAGAGGCCGGTCGGCGTCTAACCGCATTTGCGGAGTCTATCGGCCAGCCGTTTTCTTACCACCATTGTAAACTTGACACCGACATGTTCAGTGTTTCGTCGCTGAAGCTTGTAAGAGGAGAGGCAGTGGTGATCAATTGTATGTTGCATCTCCCTCGGTTTAGCCACCAAACACCCAATTCCCTTATTTCCTTTTTGTCAGAAGCTAAAACACTAAACCCGAAACTTGTAACGCTCGTTCACGAGGAAGTTGGTTTGATGGGAAACCACGGTTTCTTGTATCGGTTTGTGGACTTGCTACATCAGTTCTCAGCCATATTTGACTCTCTAGAGGCCGGCCTCTCGATTGCTAACCCGGCCCGCGGCTTCGTGGAGCGTGTTTTTATTGGGCCGTGGGTTTTGGGTTGGTTGACACGTATCGCTACCACTGCTGATGATGCGGATGTCGAGAGTTTTGCTTTGTGGCCGCGGTGGTTAGAGGCTAATGGGTTCAAACCGGTGGATGTGAGCTTCGCCAACCGTTGTCAAGCAAAGCTTCTTTTGAGCTTGTTTAACGATGGGTATAGAATGGAAGAATTGGGCCAAAACGGGCTTGTTTTGGGCTGGAAATCTCGTCGTCTTGTGTCGGCCTCTTTTTGGGCCTCGTGCGAGTCGAGTCAGTAAATTCTCAGTTTTTTGCATTCTCTAGATAATACATATACGAGACAATGGTTTATGAAGACATCAATTATGTAAATATCGAACATCTAAATGATGCAAAACGGTATTGTTTATTTTGTTTTATCATGAAAACTGATTGGGATTCGACAAACCCTTGTATTTCTTAATCTTTAATCTTCTATATAAAAAGAAAGTGTTCTTAATTTTTTTTGTATTACGTGTTATTCTACGACTTTAGCTAGTGGTCAATACCCGGAAGGTGGAGGAAGGCTAAGCATTGCTTGGATCGACCAAGGATCTTTACTAAGTGCATCTAGTACATTATTTGTCAGGTCGAGAACGGGCAATGAATCGGAACCGCGCCTTAAACCGCCTAAATCAGGTGGCTGGACATTATTAAGCTCACGTTGTGGGTGGACATTATTAAGCTCACGTTGTGTACCTTACAATCATACTTAAGCTCACGTTGTGGGTGGACATTATTAAGCTCACGTTGTGTACCTTACAATCATACTTAAGCTCACGTTGTGGCTGCACATATTTCTGATTTAGGTGGTTTAAGGTGTGGTTTGTGATCCTTTGTAATGATCCGAAATCATCGAGAAGTGAACTGCGACAATCTGTTCGAATGGATAGTAACCGGGCATCAGCAGAATCATCTGTTCAAGCTTTTTAACCAACAACAGCTTATTGATGAGAGAAATCAACAGCATATATACTTTCTTTAGCAAAAGTTGACTGTAACAGTTACAAGTAAACTATATACTACTTTAGGGAACCTTAGAGCCAAACAAGCTCTTAATATGAAGTGTCAAGCTATAAAGAAGACATTTAAGTAAACTTCACATTTTTTACATAGTCTAGAAAACTGTAAACTTTTTGGGGAAATTGCTCATTTAATTTTAACAGTTCGCCGTTTTGAAGTTAACGTCTGACTTTTTTAATCCCTAATTTGCAAAGTCAACTAAAGGTTGGAGAATTTATTTGCGCAAACAATAATTGAAGAATAAAATCGCTAATTGCAAATACTTAAGTAATTAAATGAGCAATTTTCCAAACTTTTTGTTAGATTTAGCACAAGGTATATATATGCCACTGAAACGTTTCAATACTGTCTCGATGTAGTAGTAAACAACATAGAAAGGATGAACAGCGACAACACTATTTCTCGAACATATCAGTCCCGAACGGAACCTGAACCGACTTGCAGATTGTTCATGGAACGAAAGATGAAAGCTAGAGATTTCTCATTCAATGTTAGGAGGTACCAACAACAATCTTTTACGATGGAAAAAATTTGAATGCATTCAAAAACATTTGAAATATCGTGATCAAGTTTTTGCATCAGCATTGGCATCTTTGTTAGATTGTTTAGTAACGAATTGTGCTAAAAATAAAAAAAAAAAAAAAATCATACCATTGGACAAGAAATAAAGATAGTAATTTCAAGAAAAACAGTAACCATAACAAATAACTAAACAAAGCTTTAGAACTATACAAAGCTTTAGAATGAGTTGAAATCTTAAAGCTTTAGAACATGAGTTGAAATCTTAAAGGATTACAACTAGACAAGGCTCGTATAAATAAGAATTCCCAGCAAGTGCAACAGTAGAATAGGATTTTTTGTTAATAGATTTTTTTTTTAACTAAACAAAGCTTTAGATCCGGTCATCTCCGGTAGGAATGCACTTCGTGCTACAGAGTACATTTCTCCCCAAAGGGCCACCATATTGCATGTCCCGAGTCTGAAATGCTTTCCGACTAATGCTAAGGGTAGCCGGATCGTTTGTTACTGGACTACCAGGTAAACTGCTTGGGCCGAAGCCCAAGTCAGACTTTCCACATGGATGTAATTTTTGTTTCCAGAGAGGCTCGAACCCCGGGGGAGTGTGGTAGCACATTCCCTTGTCCCTCCAGCCACTGGACCACAACCACGTGGGTGGTAGAATAAGATTAAACAATCTTAAAAGGACATATATCATCATTGAAATAAAAAATATAGAGTTTCAAGTTATGAAGCCTTGAACACACTTATATAAGCTTCATATTCTCTACATATTCTAGAAAGGATCAATGCGAACTGGAAGATCCTTAAACTCTTCAAATCCCTGAATATTGACTCTTGTAAAAGTTTTCCTCTCAACATTGTAGTACAAAACGTCGAAAAGGCTAGATAGCTTGTACCGCGTAAACACAATTTCACCGGTACTAGTCATTCCAACAATCTTGCGGGTGTAGCCTGTCTCATCCCACAAAGGTGGTAGTACGCATATACTTCTGGACCATTTATTTTTTCCAACATCTNGCCATTTATTTTTTTCAACATCTTTTTTTTTTTTTTTTTTTGCTACACATTTTCCAACATCTTTGTCTTTGCTCAACCAATTAGTATACTGATGTGCCCCTAATTTACCTTTGTAGTTGAACAAAATCACATGGAACATGTCTTCATGTATGCTAATAAAGTCGAATTTCTCAGACCTACAGTCGAAGCAAACTATCTTAGGAGTTTCTTCATCTTCAAAATAAGCTCGGTAATACAAAACACCATTTATGAATATTTCAATATGTGCATGAAAATGGGGAAGAAGTATTGGGTTTTCCAGTCTCCAATGTCAAAACCCAATAATTATTGGGTCTTCCATAACGTGACTCTCCAGCGAGACACAACACTTTGAACTGTTTGTTGATCGGATCAAACCCATTTAGACCCATTTATCAAATGAAGTTTAATGGGGTTAAATGGGCTAACCCGTTTAGACCCATTTATTAAATAGGTATTAACAAAATTAAATGAGTAACCTGTTTAGACCCGTTTATATTTTCTTTCAATAATTATTTAAATTTTGTAATTAACAATTTAAATAACATTCTCTTAGAGTTGACAAAAAAAAAAAAAACATTCTCTTAGGTTTTCAACAAAAATAGAATTCTACCTTTTTCTAAACAAAAAAAAACATTTTTTTTTTTAATTTTAACAAAAACAAAGTATCTATAATTTTGCAAAATTGCAACTTCACATATTTCGAAAAATATGTTTTTGGCGGGAAAACACGGAATCTCGAATTTTTTGCTGGAAAACATGGAATCTCGTTTTTGGCGGGAAAAACACGAAATATCATTTTTGCCGGAAAAACACGGAATCCCGAATTTTTGGTGGGAAAACACGAACCTTGTTTTTTGCGGGAAAACATGTAATCATGTTTTAGCTAGAAAATGCAGAATCACATTTTTGGCAGGAAAAACACGAAATAGCATTTTTGGTGAGAAAACACAGAATCTCGTTTTGGCGGAAAAACGAGAAACATGTTTTACCTAGAAAACACGAAACATGTTTTACCAAGAAAACGCGGAAACACATTTTTGGCGAGAAAAACACGAAATAACAGTTTTGGCAGGAAAACACGGAATCCCGAATTTTTGGCTGAAAAATATGGAATCTTGTTATTGGCGGGAAAACACGAAATCAGATTTAGATAAAAAATGCAGAATCACATTTTTGCTGGAAAACGTGAAATAGCGTTTTGACGGGAAAAAACAAAATTCTAGTTTTTAGCGGGAAAACTGATGTGATAGAGTTTTAAACCCGAAATTGCAAAACCGCAAGTGCACGGTTTAGTCACTTGTAGCACAATTTGGGACCGAATCCACAGGAAAAAAGGAATTGCACACTAAGTATATGAGAAACTAGTTAAGCTAAGGCAAATAGTTTTCATGGGTTTTTCTTAAATCTAACCACCTAATTGCATAAACGAAACAAACAAA
>OVAY01001353.1:12047-30807 GCA_900406395.1 Kernera saxatilis | reverse complement strand
GGTTTTGGCACAGGCATTGCGGGCTCAGAGACCAGGACCGTCGACAGAGCATCCCCCAGAGCAGCCCCCAGAGCAGCCAACAGACCCGTCCGAGTTTGACCTCCGATCCGCAGAAGCAGCAAACGCAGATCTTTTAGATGACATTAATTTAGGAGATAATTAGAACATTATATTATTTGTATTAAAAATATTTGTATTTTATAATTTTTAATTTTAATTTTAATTTCAAAATTTTTATTTTAAAAAATAAAATTTCGAATTTTTTTTAAATATTATAAAATAATCGTTGTTAATTCGTTGTTAATGTAACGACGAATTAGCAACGAATATGTTCGAATTTTAAAAAATAAAATTAAAATAATCGTTGCTAATTCGTTGTTACTTAACAACGATTTTACGATGAAATGAATTTCATCATCGTCGTAAATTCGTCGTTATATTGCAAAGAATTTACGACGTAATATTAGAAAAAAAAAGTAGTTTTTCGTTGTTAATTCGTGGTTACTTTGCAACGTCTTTTACGTCGTAAATTCGACGTTAAATTAACGACGAATTGCGATTTGCGACGAGCGTTTAACGACGAAACAGATTTCGTCGTTAATCCGTTGTTAACCTATATTAGCGACGATTTTACAACGATTTGTTCCGTTGTTATGGCCCTGTTTTCTTGTAGTGAGTTGACCACACATAATCAAGTATATTCACAAATAGTTAACTATACATAATTAATTATATTTATGTATTAATTATATATTTGAATATTCAACTATACATAATCAATTATATACATTTACATAATATTTATATAAAATATAGTTAATGATATTCTAAATTATGAGAAATATATATTGAAAATAATCAACTATAAAAAGTTTTATCATATTTATAATAACACGTTTATATCTTTTAAAGAAACAAACAAAACTCATAAAACTCAAAAATAATAGACATATCAAAAAATAAAATATATAGCTAACTATACATTTATATAGCTATCTATACAAATATAGTTGACTTTCATTTGAAGAAGTACTAGTAATTTCCATGGTCTACAATCCATGTTCTAATTTCAATTGTGTAGTAATCCGTGTTCTAATTTCAATCGATAATTGTTGTTAATATGTAATCATAAAAATACAAATATAAAAGAAAATCAAAATATAGAATAAAAATTGTGGGGCAGGGTTGTGAAGAAAATTTTTCTATTATCAGGCGATGAGATTTCACTTTTGTGATATTATATCAGTATATACTGATGAGTCATGATTTTGGAAGAACTGCATTTTTCTATTATCTTATGTGATGAGATTTCATTTTTCTCATGATATCTTGTTATAATCTCTCGAGATAATGATTATGTTGCGGACATTCGGTTGAATTTTATTACTTAATTCAAATATCTGAATCTTAATTTGTTAATATTGTCTAATTTCGACCATGTGCGCATTTAAAAGAGACATTTTTTTTTTCGAAATTAAAATATGAATTTAATAAACAAATTTGATTTGAATTTGTTTATTAAATTTAAGTTTTAAATTTTTTTTTTTTCAAATGCTCAAGAGGTCGATACGATGAACGGAGTTTACTATTCCATCATCGGCGTCTACTGTTTCGTCAAAAAAATATTATTTTTATTAGATATCGTAGCCCACGAACACTGAAGCCAATTTAAAAGTTTAAAATGGTAAAATTTTCACTTTGATGGTTAAATGTGGTAGTTCAAAATCTTGGAGATTTAAACTAGAAGTAGCTGTTATATTCAAATGTTTTTTTATGGAATTTTTCCATTTAGATAATAATTAATTCTTCAATCAATATTAATATTTTGATATCTTTCCTATTTTATCCACTGTAAAATCTTGTTTTGTTGTGAGAGATGGATTTGCCAAACAAAGTGTCTGCAACTACATAAGTGAGACAGATGGTAACGATTATCATAAGAAATAAATTTGGTTTACTTCGCTAAGTTATCGGAATGGTTTTGGGCTTAGAGGCATAGGTTGAATTTGACATAGGAAGTCATTCAACAACCAAAAGTTATATTTGATATAATTAGCAAGGTGTTGCTTACCTAAATAGCTAGACATTCGGGCGATGAGCCAAAACTCACTTGAATTCTAGTAAAATAGAGATCTTGGATCATTATATTCATTTTGAAGATAATATTGTTTTGAGTGGGTTTTCTTAATTGTTGAGAATTTTCAAACTTATGAACATCATATTAACATTTTCTATTCTTTTGATCCTGCAATGTCAACCCCTCACAATTCGTTTTCATTGCGATCTGTCTTTGAGAAGAACAAGCTGAATGGATCGAAACAAGAGAATTGTTCTAAAAAAATGAGAAGAAACTTCATGAGAAACCTAAGACCAATGCTCAACATGTAGAGAATATTGCTTTTGATAAGCATGTCAATGATAGGGTCAATGTGTATTGTCTTATGTTTGCTACCATGAACTCAGACTTGCAGAAGCAATATGAGAACATGGATTCGCCAATTGACATGATCACTAGCCTGGAAGGGATGATTCAAGAGCAAGCACCAATTGAAAGATACCAGATGCATGGTTAAGAATATCATTGAGTGCAAGCTGCCAAAAGCATGGTTAAGAATATCATTCAAGAGCAAGCACCAATTGAAAGATACCAGATGCATAGGTTATATTGATAACCTGGCAAAACTAGAATGTCTTATCAGTCAAGAGTTGGTTACTGACCTCATCTTGCAGTCATTGCCATCAAGTTATGATTAGTTTATTTTGAACTATAACATGAATAACTTTACAAACACTTTGACTGGGCTATATGAAATACTCAAATCTGTTGAGCCAAACATCAAGAAGGATACCCCACATGTCCTTATGGTACAAGGAGGTGAAAAGTTTAGGAAAAATGGTAAGCACAAGGGAAATGGTAAGACAATTTGGGTTAAGAATCCAAACCAGTCTGGCTCTTCCTAAGTTCAAGCATGGTGCTTATGGTGATGAGAAGTTACATTATTGTAATGGTTATGGGCATTGGAAGAAAAACTGCAAGAAATACTTGGAAGATCTGAAAAAAGAAGAAAACTTTTGAGACTTCTTCTCCAGGTATTTATGTTATAGAAAAAAATGTTGCTACTTCCAGTTCTACTTCTTGGGTATCGGATACCGGCTATGGTGCTCATATTTGTGTGAATATGCAGGGCCTAAGCAACAGTAGAACTTTGGAGAAAAGACAAGTGGCGTGCGCGTGGGAAATGGAGCAAGAGTTGCTGCATTACCTGTAGGAACATTTCATTTGTCTTTGCCTTCAGCCATGGTTTTAGTTACCTTATAGTTTTAAAACATAAGAATTGCTATTATTTCTATTTCTTGTATGGATTTGGAAGGATTCATATTTTGATTAAAGACAAGTGTTGTTTATTTGATCGTGGTGATATTATTTATGGTAGCGGTCCATTAAAGAATGAAGTTTATGTTCTAAACAAAAATGTACTTGTATATAACATTAATTCCAAGAGATTTAAGTCAAACGACTCGAATCGTACTTTTTTTTGGCTTCATAGAGATGGACTTTTGAACTCATTTGATTATGAATCTTATGAAAAATGTTAATCTTGTTTTTAGGAAAAAATGACTAAGACTCCTTCTACTAGACACAGTGAAAGGCCCATTGACTTATTGGACCTATGAATATAAATGAATTTACCAGTACTTCTTCACGTTGATAGATGATTTCAGTATGGTTATGTCAATCTGATGAAACATAAATCTGAATCTTTTGAAAAGTTCAAAGAATATCAGAATGAAGTAAAAAATCAGCTTGTCAAAACAATCAAAGCCCTTCGATCAAATCGAAGAGGAGAATATTTGAGCCAAACTTTTAATGATCATCTAAAAGAATGTAAAATTGTTTTACAGCTCAGTTCTCCAGGAACACCACAATGGAGTGGTGTATATGAAAGAAGAAATGAAAATTTATTAGATATGGTTCGATCAATGATGCATCATTGAGTCATACAGATCTTCCATTATCCTTTTGGGGATATGCTCTAGAAACGTATACGTTACGCTAAACAGATTTCCATCAAAATCAGTTTAAAATACACCATATGAGATATGGACTAGAAAAGCTCCTAATTTGTCTTTTATGAAAATTTGGAGGTTGTGAAGTTTATGTCAAAAGGTTGATCACTGTTAAATCTTGGACCCAAATCTAATAAATGCAACTTCGTTGGTTATCCAAATGTTATTACTTTTACAATCCTATAGAGAATAAAGTGTTTGTTGCTCTTAATTGTATTTTCTAGAAAGAGAATTAGATAAGCAAACTAAGGATTATATAAACAATATATTGGGTTTTATAAAAATGAGATATATATATGATATATATGAGATATATATAAGATATATATAAATATGACTACACGTTAATATGAGTTCCATATGGTGATGGTCTCATGTGGGCTTGGCCCATTTGTTAAACATAATACGATTAGGTTAACAATATCAAATGTATATAAAAACGTAAGTGGAACATTTCATGTTACAATCTCTCTCGCCGTTTTGCCCTAAAGCAGAGATTAAGAAACCTAATTTTAAAAGACGAACAGTTCGCTGTAGATTTGAGATCGGATCTCGATGGTTGGACATTTGGAGTGCTACAAAACCGTAAAACATTTGAGTTCACCATTTCGCTGCAGAATATCTAGGTATATTCGAAATTTTAAGATCTAAATTTATTTCAGTATTTACATGAAATCCTGACAAGTAAATTCATAGGTAGATTTATAAAGCGTTATCAACTGGTATGATTTCCTTCAATCATATCACCAGATTCTGAAAAAAAAATATTTATTTTTACGATATATTTTTAGGATTGCTACTATTAATAGATTTATGGACGTGTATGGATGTCTATACATGTTTTATGTACAAATACATGTTTTATGTACAAACATAATACAATGTAACTTTTTAAGTATATCTAAATCAATAAATATAAAATAAATATTAAACAGTAGAAAAAAAGAATTATAACGATTTCATAAATATAAAAACAATATTTTACCTAATCGAAGGAAAAAATGTACAGAAGAAATGCATAACAAAAAAAACTAAAAAATAAAATAAATTAAAATCTTCGTTAGAGAATGTGTGTTTGTGTCAAAAAGTAATTCGTGTATAGTACCCATTCTAAAATATCTAAAAACTAATGAAATATGAAAAAATGTCATTATCAAATTTGTTTTTAAATCTTTCGTTAAAAAAATTTGTGTGTACTGTTTACATAAAATAAAATAACAATTTTAAAATTTTGGAAAAATTCTTTATGATCATTCACTAATAAATATATTTAAATTTTTATTCATACGAGCATTCGATTCTTTTAACCGAATGAAAGATTTTTCTCACATATTCCTTTTAAATTAACGTTATCTTCTTTTTTTTAAAAGGTAAAAAATTCAAATCAGATCCATTTGTAGCCTTTAAGTGATTTCGTTTAATTTGGTTATTCTTCAAAGGTATAAATATAAAAAATGGTAGATTGATCTAAGTTATTGGATGAACTCTTCATCTTGGTCGCCATCCGTTTATTCTTTGCCATCAAATTTCTTCGTTTCTGTAGCATATGCATATATTGGTGGTCCTCTATTTTCATCACTGACAACTATCTTTCACCGAGCCACACTGTCCTCTACCTTTATGCTTTCGTTGTCACTCTCTCCACCACCAAAGAAGGAAATGAACGCATCTATGGTCTTGACCGCCATACGTTTCTCTTATGCGCCTCCTTCTTCTCTTCTGTGTCACTCTCTCTTCCTCCTCACTCTCTCCCTGGCTCGAGGAGGTGGAGGAGAGAGGGATGCAGTAGAAGGAGGCGCATAAGAGAGCGGCGGTCAAGACCATAGATTCATTTGTTTCCTTTTCGGTGGTGGAGAGAGTGACAACAAGGGGATTAAGGGAGAGGAGAGTGTGGCTCGGGAAAGGATAGTTGTCGGTATGAAAATGGAGGAGCACCAAGACGTGTAGATGCTACAGAAACGAAAAATTTTGATGGCCGATAATAAACGCATGACGATCAAGATGAAAAGTTTATGTAATAACTTAGACCAATCAACCATTTCTGTTTGGCTACTTTGTTGTTTGCGAAAAATATGTGTGTACTTTCGAAGAAGAACCAAAACCAATCACTTAAAAGCTATGAATGGATGTAATTTCAATATTTTTTACTTTTCAAAGAAAGAAGATAAGGTTAAAAAGAAATTTATGTGAAAAATCTTTCATTCTGATGAAAGAATCAAATGCTCGTATGAATAACATGTTCACTATATGGTTAGAGATAAATATAACTTATTCAGAATCTGGTGATATGACATACCTTTAATTTCAACAAGATATTATCAGTAAATTAATTGGGAGAAAATATAATCTTCATCATTATTCACGGAAATTGTATTATCTTAGAATGTTGATCAATTATGTAAAACGATGGGTTTTCTGCAAAAAAAGGTGGAGGGTTTTTTTGTTTGAAGAAAATCCTAAAAAAATCTATAAAATTTGGGGATATTCTAAAAGTTGACGGTAAAATTCATTATTTCTTTAAAGATGCACGTGTAGTAATGGGTTTACTAAAAAGAGATGAAAATTGTCATTAGGCGATGAAGAATGTCATGAGGCGATGACAAAATCAATACTATGAGAAGTACCAAATAAGTTGTGTAATGTATTTGACATGACATTAGTTGATTGCGAGGTAACGTACATCCATTAAAAACCATTCACTTTGATTGTAGGAAATTCCTGACTTTCATTTATAGAATTCATATAGAGAAGATCATAGTGATGGCATGATTTTCTAATAAAAGAATTTCTTCAATTTTATTGAGTAGGTATCAAACTCATGAGTCTTTCTCAAATACCACACTATAAACAATCTAACCTGCCTCATTGAGATATTAAGTCATTTCAAAATATTATCGAATTTTCTATGTTTTTTTAATATGATAGTTCTAGTTGTTTCTCTTTAATTTACCATATAATATTTTTGTCTTTAAACTATACATCCTTTCAACGAAATTTTTTTTGTTAAACCGGTTCATTTGCAACTTCCATTAATAATAGCAATCTTAAAAATGTATCTTAGGGGTCCGTCTTTCAAACGGTTGCTTCTTTTTTTTTTTCTTTATGCACATTTTTAAGGTATAACCGCTAATGTTATTAACAGTTGCATCATTTTAATAGTTATGCCTTTCCATCTCTATATTTTTTTGTATAATATCCTTTCGTTATGTGGTTATTCTAGATTTTGGATGATTTTAAACATGTGTAGTAAATGGTTTATTAAAAGTAGTTGAAGAATATCATGAGACGATGAAAGAAACATCACTTTAGGATACACCAAATCAGTTTGCATAATATATTTGTCATGATATTATTTTATTGCGAGGTTACAAATCCATTAAAATTATAGAATTCATATCAAGAAGATTTTAGTGATAACATGGTTTTATAGCAAATGAAGTTCTTCAATTTTAGTGAGTAGATCTATAGCAAACTCCTGAGACTCAAGGGTCTGTCTTAACCATCGCACTAAAAAATATCTAACATGTCTCACTGAAGGATTATGTTATTTCCAAATCTTATCAAATTTTCTTTCATTTTTAACATTATAGCTATGGTTGGTCTCTTCAGTTTACCAAAAAGACATTTTTTTTCTTTCAAATAATACATCCCTTCAACCAAAAGTTCTTTCTTAAACCGGTTCATTTGCAACTTCTCATACTATTCACATTTATCATAACTATTCGTTTTCTACTTTTAACCTTAAAAATCCTAGAAATTGTTTCAGAGGATCGAGTATACTTATCACAATTTGTTTTATACCTTTTTACTAATAACTGTAACAATCATAGAAATGCGTTGGAGGATCATGTCTTATCATCACTTTTCATTTTATACTTTTTCATTTATTACTTTTAAATATTCGTATTATACATTTTCACGTATAACCGTGTTTAACATTCTTAGAAAGTGTTTTAGAGGGTTGCGTCTTTTTTTCATAACTCTATATTTGTCTTTTTTTTTCTTAATAATAACAATTCTAGAAATAAAATTTTGTGGTCCTACAGAAAAAATGGAGCAAATGCGTATAGAGCTGAAAAACAATGGTGAAGAGATTGCAAAGCTTAAGGAGTTAGTGGCGGGTGTTGTGGGTCGAATCGAAAATCTTTTTGGGCTTATAAAGAGCGTTTATAATTGATATAAAAAGAACTCTTTGGGGATTCTTAATTGGTGTCGCTAGGATTTATCTTTGTTTTGTAAGACTTATCTTTGTTTGGTAAGAATCGACCAAGTAGACTAAAGCAGAGATAAAACCTACAATAGTTTTACCGCATACCAAGCAGACTGAAGTAGAGTCACCGTAGCTCCTTTGCAGACCACGCAGACTGAAGCTGACAAACCCTACCAAAGATACTTTCGTTGTGTTTTTTTTTAATGGTTTTCCACAATCTTCTGTGAACATAATTAATGCATCTTATAAATGTGACGGGTGAGGCAGACCTGAACTTACGTGGTGAGAAGGATTCTATGCAGCTCCTACAGATAGCAGACTGACTCATTGAACTTACGTGGCATAAAAAAATTTGGGGAAAAAAGCTTTATCCAGCATTACCCGTGACTTTCTTTTTGTTTGTATTTCCCGTAAAGAGTTTTTTTTTTATTATTATTTTTGTAAAACCTATTTGATGGTTACCCGTAGCCCCTTTGTAGACCATGCAGATTGAAGCAAACAAACCCTACCGTAGATACTTTTGTTGTGTTTTTTTTTTTTTAATGGTTATCCACAATCTTCCATGAACATAATTACTGCATCTTATAAATGTGACGGGTGAGGCAGACCTGAACTTACATGGTGAGGCGGATTCTACGCATCCCCTACAGATAGTAGACTGGCTCATTGAACTTCCCGTGGCGTCAAAAATTTGGGGAAAAACACTTTGCCCACCGTTACCCATGACTTCTTTTTTTGTTTGCATTCCCTGTAAATAGTTTTTTATTATTATTTTTTGTTAAACCGATTTGATGGTTAACCACAATTTTCTATATATATATATTTATTGCATCTTCTATAAATAATTATCTATTAAATGGACATACATATAGCATACTGACACATTGGACTAGTGATTTTATGTTTTAAAAGTAATCCACAGTATTCTATAAACAGTAAATTTTGCAATTAATTATCTTTATTTAACTGATATGGCCTTTCAATTATCTCGAACTTTCAATTAATTATCTTACCCACCCAATCTTCTATATAAATGACGTATTCCCGTTACTACTGGAAACAGAAAAAAAAAAAAAAAAAAAATTCTCCGTGAATTGAAGTGATGCATTTCCTACATATATCGTTTCATCTCATTGAATTCCCTGTGACTCGAAGCAGATTCCCCGTGATTCAAAGTGATGCATTTTCTAGATCTATCGCTTCATCTCAGAAACTCGCAAACGATGAATCGTTATCCTGCATTCTCATAAATCCTATCCAACAACGCATCTATTGGTGTGGTCTTTCTCCTAACGGTGATATCGTCGATCATGGGATACAAAAGGGGAAGCAGCATGAACCCACTTGGAGGAAAGCTGGGATTCAAGGCATCAACATACAACGTCCCTCTCAAAACTAGTGTTGATGGGTTTATGAGCTCACTTCAAGCACCTTCTTCACATCTGGTGACTTAAAGTACGAGTGTGTCCATCAATAGAGTAGCAGAGACAATACGGATGCTTCCCTACTTACAGGAGCTGATGGTGTGACGCATCTAACAGTCACATACACACCTTCCGGCTCATTGAAACACTTGAGTGGACACAATAGTCTCCTCTTGAATTCCCAAAGAACTAACACCTTCTCGCTAGCAATGTTTCATCTGAACTCCAAATATCCTGTAAATGTGTATCAGCTATTTGTACAATAAATGACTATGTAATTTTTAATGGTCAAGTTCCATTGTAAAACTTCTCTCGTTGCTTGGTCTACCTAATCCGATTAGTGTTTTGCAAATAGTAATAGAAATAACGTTTGCTGCCAGAAAACTGATATTTAAAAATAGAAATCATGGGTCTCATTAAAAACAATCCGCAAACCAAGCGGACCAACGCAAACATTGAATTAACAGAGACCTAAGGCAGACCAAACACATACTCTAGGCATCGTTAAAAACAATCAGCAATCCAAGCAGACCAACTCCATAGTAAACAAATTGTACACATTATGTCGAAATCAGACTAACGAGTATATGTTCTTCTTGCGTGTCTATTTTTGTTTTCAGCAATCCCCAATTTCTTTAAGTAGAAGAATGATTTCTCTAATTATGTATTGCCACATCTAATTATGTGCTAATTCTAATTATGTGGTAAGACTTTCGTTCTAAAACTTTGTGTGATATTAGCGTGTTGCGTGCCTTTGTGTTTCCTTAGATCTGCAATAGTTTTTTTTTTTACCTTAATAAATTTTTTTTTTATTGACTTCGATCAAACGCAGCCTAACAGAGCATACTAAAGAAAGACTAAAGACATATGAGAGGCGGACTAAACGTCGTTTCGGTCATTTAACGCTCATTTAAAAACGAGGGTAACCGACCCTGTTATATTATTTAATTTATAGCTCATTTAATAGTAAGTATGACCAAGTGTGTAAGTTGTATTATTTAAGTCTCATTTAAGACTCATTTAGACTAACGCATATTAACCACATGCTAATTACGGACTACACGTCGTTTTCGTTCATTTGTGGTGTCCTCAGAAATCTATCCACCTAAGAATCAATGACGATACAGATTTAAGAGACGTGTCATTGACACTGCAGCATAGAGGCATCAACGAATAAGGCAGGTGCGGCTGGTAAAGCTTTGCTCAGACGTTCCTAATCTATGTTGGATCCAAGACTCCCATACAGCGTGTGACCGCAATCTCGAATTTGGGATATATTGACAACAGGCGTCACTCATGACGTAGTCAATAATTTATTTTCTAGTCAGTCATGGATTTCTAATTTCCTCTAATGCTGTACTTCTAGTATGCGTTATTCTGCATGCCCCTATATTATGCGTACTATTGCTTTTGTTCTGCTATTATTCTGCGATTTGTCTGCGTTAGTTCTTTTAGCATGTATTTATATTAAGATCATTTTGTGATTTGTCTGCATTAGTTCTTTAGATCGATTTTAACCTCCGTTTTTCTCAAACACTTATAAACTATATAATTGTTCATTTGCAGTTATTGATCTCCCAGTTTTGAGAACTGCAAATTTTGATATTTATTTATTAAGTTTCACCAGACGTTCTCAGTTAGTCTTACAAGAACTTAGTGCTTTACAGCTGTAAACACGTAAAAAAAAACAGACTTAAAACTAAACGCATATTGTTATAGATTTGAAGCAAACTAAATGCATTTGAAGCACACTAAACACATACCAAAGGCATACCATACACAGACCAAAATATGACAATGTTTCTAAGTTTTACATAAAACATGATAATCAAAAAACAGAATGAGACAATCAGAACCATAAACGTTTTATCCCGACCTACAGGAGCATATACATTCTTTATTCAATACTCCAACCGTAGAACCCCTCCCTCACTAGGACTACACTAGTCGTCATCTGACTTCGACTTCCTTTTTTTGTTCACCGCAATCAGAACACCGCATTCCAATATCCAAATACTCCAAAGACTGCCTTCATAATGTTGGTGATTTTCACATCTTCAACGTCATTATCCCAATATGGAAACATATCCACAAACTCTTGCACCACAAAGTTATTAACCCTCGTCTACGAAATTCACGAAAAACATATTAAAAATAGACTAACTCGTGAGTAACAAATCTGCATAATACATTGCAAGAAATCAAAATAGTATACATTGGTTTGAGCTTTTGTACCTGTCTGATCAACTCGTTTTTAGAGAAACCATCCCCTGTATAGCCCATATAACTCAAGATGGTAGGACTTATGGTACAACTAATTGGGGATCCAAACTCATGTCCAAAATTTGGCAAAGCATAGTATACCCAAACTTGCAACACTTGGGAAAACCCGTCAATAATGTAAGAAATACTACGCAAGTTTGCTTGCTTCACGGATTTTATCAGCTTCTTAAACGCCCCTCTTCCCCATGGGTATCTCTCAAACGCAGATACATCCATCACCAATCTAGCCATCTGAACCCGTGTTGGTACTCGACGATCATTTGCATTTATGAAACTAGCATATATTGATAAGCATCCTAACTTAATCCTTTCTTCTTGTGGCCATGACTTGCAAACTCCAAAAGATTTAATCAACTTATCTATAGATGGACCTTCATCCTCACGAACTCCAAGCTTAGCCCTAAATTCTTGCATCTCTTATGTGACCTCAACAACTGGATCTTCAATACTTTCTACATACCCGCAGTTTAGACCTGTCAACTCTCCGAAATCGTACAGAGAAAACCTAACTTGATTGTCACCAATAAGGCACCAAATCTCTTCTTTTTTTTTTGCAATCAAGCTGTAGAGTCAACATGTAGTGAACTATCTGCGACAACCAAGCAAATTTCAGCTTTTACAACTTAAGAAAAACTCCCAATGGCGAGTTACATATGTACTCCCACTCATCCTCCTGTAGTGGCAGCCTTAAAGAGAGGCAATAACGTTAGTAGAGAGCGGTAGTTTATGTTGTGTTTAGGTTTGGGCTCTTTGCCTTTTGTGTAGAACCTAGCTGGAAATTCAGGATTCATCATCACCGTATAGAACTGTCATTAATCAGAAGAAAAAAAACTCAATGTTAGACTCGTAAAACTGCTAGGTTTGACAGAAAAATAAAGCAGAACCAAGAAGATTCTTTCGAGCAATCTAGGTAAAAATCACCTTACTGTTCTCCCTTTTTTGCCGATAATAAGGGTCAATTTTTGTTTAGTTAGGTTTATTAAAATCGTTCTTATTTAGGGCTAAAATTGAGCTGTCGGGTTGCCAAAATTTCTAACCCGACCCGAATTATAAAATAACCCGAATCGGACCAACGGTCTTGCAGACTCACCGCAGCTCCTTTGCGAACCGACCCGAATTATAACATAACCCGAAGCGGACCAACGCAGACACATCTTATTTTTTTAGTACAATCTCTATATTCAGCGATTTCGACAGCGACTCCAGCAAGTATCGCCCACAAACACTTCATCGACAAATCATGTAAGTTCTCCAATAACAATAATTTTATGGTTTACTATTTTTGATTCGAAATCTAGTGGCATTCTTAGGGTAAAATGTGGTCGACTTGAGGCAGTGTTTACCGTTTCATCAATCATCTCTGCAGTATCTCGAGATCGATTTTTGACTCGCGTGTATAGGGTTTTGAATTCTAGAATTTTTAAATCATTCTTTGATCTTTTTTTATGTAGAATGGATTTACCTCCAAGAGTGTTCTCCGACACAACGGTGCCAAAGGCAGAGTGGAGTATAAAATACAATTGATCATTTTCTTTACTTCCAGCCGTTGAAAAGATAGTGGGTCCTGAAGTGTGGCAATATGTTTGCCGATCGCCAGTAGGAGTCATCGCAAAGCATAAGAAACTAAAATTTCAATGGAGTTCCAGATTCGTGCATTACCTTATTTGTAGACAATCGGAATGCAATAAACCACATGAGCTGTGGTTTTTGATAGCTGGACAGATAGCTGGATTCTCTCTTTTTGAATTTGCTGAGATCACAGGTCTGAACTGTGGTGAAGTACCACCTAAAAAAGTGGTGGGCGACGATGCAGAAAGCAAACGTTTTTGGAGTCTTCTTAAACTCCGACGACCATATTCTACCCCATCCGTGGAGGACATAAAAACCTTATTGCGTTCTACAGACGTTGGTTCCTGGTCAATGGACGAGAAGTATTAGACTCAGTTATTTAACCATTTTTAGTAATGGTTAGTTGGGGGTTGATCGGAGGACCATTAACCATGCGAATTTAGCTAATATGGTGATGGAGTTGGAGGTATTTCGTCTATTCCTACCTCAATAGTAGGTTGCAGTCCTGATCAATACATATATTCTTAAATTGTGCTAAAACATACCTCGATGATTATTTTTTTTTAATTTCATACCCGAATTTTACTAAATCAACTAATCCATACTTTGATGTATTCTCCGTTAGTCAACGCTTTAAATATTCATTATGCGATCTGACCTGGCAGAGGAGTCAGATAAAAAAATGTAAAAAAATATTTTTTTTAAGTACTAATAATATTAACGAAACGATGTTGTTTTGGAGAGTAGAATTAATAAGTCTTCATCGAGGAGCGTCTTCTTCTTCACCTCATATTTGTGAAGAAGGCAACCCAAATGTCTTCATCATCGAATCCCACTTCAGCTCATGCTTCAAGTTCGTAAATTTAGGAGTAAATTTTGTAGATCTATCATTAAGATTGAAATATTCATCCACTTTCCCATAGAGTTATTATTCTCGTTTCTAAAATTTATTTTGGATATGAAATTGATATAAGAATGAGTTCTATTTCTAGTTGTCGTGGTGTTGAAAGGAAGAGACACATGCCTCGATTTTGTAAGTGTGGAGAAACATCTACAATCTGAACTTCAAAAACAGTTGATAACCCGGGAAGATTGTTCCATTGTTGTCCAAACGGGTCTGAAAAGGTGAACATCAAAATTCAGTAAATTGGATATTGTTGTAAGAACATGAAAATTAGTTATATGTATGGTGTTGTAGGAGAAACCCATTTATTCAAATGGACGGATAAATCCGTAGTAGAAGAGATTGAAGATTTGAAAGAAATGTTTTGTGGCCTAAAAGAGGAGCTTGAAGCACATACTTGTGAAACCATAATTGGTAGATATGAGAAGAAATGAATACCATTTTTGCTAGCTATGAGAAGGAGAAAGAAGATTTCAAAGTTGTGGTCAATGGATGTGAGAAAGATCTAAGAAGCTTGAAGAACATGATTATTGGTGGAATTGTCGTGATTGTCTCCTACTACTGGTTTATGAAATAGTTTGTGAGTTTTTGGATGTATTGTTATGAAGGTACTTTTATGTTTTGTTATGTTTGTGTGACTACTTTGATGTTTTGATGTGTTTGTGAGACTAGTTTGATGTATTGTTATGTTTATGATTCATGTTAATAAAGAAGAAGAAGTATTAGATATTTATGAAGAGTGTGTGAGTAGGTGTTTACGAAGAGTGTCACCAATATGGTCAAATGAAAAATTTATGATTAATTGAGAGCCTAAAAACCGACAATACCAAATGCTTACATTCGAGTTTGTTACAAAAAAAAAAAACAGAGTTCAAGCTTAACAAGCTTCATAACCTTCACCAAAAAACAATATCCTACAATTGTCTATAGTCAACCATAAAAATTAAAAGCGCCAAAATCCACCTTCATAACCATCTCGATCTGTCCATAGCTCACATTAACCTGAAACAATTTGAAATCATTCAAAAACCCATGACTAAAACACATAACTATGATACACTAATCACTAAAACCTCAATCTATACATTAACCGAAGATTGAGTTGGTTGACTCGGTCCTTCTCCACCATCAAGTGCAATAGACTCAGATACATCATGTGATTTCTTCCCTTTCGGTTGCTTTCTAGGCATATTAGAAACTCTTCTATTTTCACACTTAGTTGAGTTATATCCCACAATACCACATCGATAGCAATGAACAACTTTAGCGTGCATTGTAACCTTTTTTCCTTTAGTTGGAGACTCAGAAATATCCTTTTTTCTTTTCTGATGATTCTTTTTCCGGCCCTTCGGTACCTCTCTTGGTGGTCCTGCAAGTTCTGATTCACCAGATTTCCCCCAAAACTTAACACCATCAATTGGACGGATCGAATCACTATATTTTTTCTTCCAAGTACTTGTCAAATAAGAAGTTCATTGCTGCACTTTATTCATAAACAATGTTCATTGCGGCATTTTATCAAACACATAATGTGCATAAAAATTTCATACAACATATTCATATAAATCTTGAATAAACTTATTACCACATGTTCCTACACATAAATGTCAAGTAATCATAACCTAAATCAACTAAAAATATACTCATAACCGACTATTTTCTTTGATTTAAAAAAAAAAACAATTCCTAAAACTTACCTCATTTTCGTGAGTTTGAAGGAATCTGGTGTGTTCAAACTTCTTGATTGGAAAACGAGATTCGTCTCCTATTCTCCCTAATTGGACGATTTCCTCTCTTTAGCTCATCAAACTCATTCAATCAATGATACCCCCATTTTTTCTCTCTCGGACTGAATGTTGAAAAACACGAGTAAGTGTTTGTGTTTTTGGTTGCAAAAACACTTATCCTTAGTTTTAACCAAAACGACGTCGTAGGATTTAGTATTTTTTTGACTAAGCAAGACACGTGGACTTGTATAATGCTATTCAAACGGATTGACTAACGGAAAGACATCAATGTATGATTTAGCTAAATTTAATTAGTTCAGGTATGAAATTCAAAAAAAAAAAAAATCATCGAGGTATGTTTTATCACATTTTAAGAATATAGGTACGGATCGGGACCGCAGCCTACTATTGAGGTAGGAATTGACCGAAATCCCTGGATTTGGATCAATTCGAACGATATCCCTGGGGAAGGGCTGCCTTCGTATATCTTGTATCTAAATGTAAATGGGTAATAAGGCAGGAAAAGTGCACATAAATTTTTATGTATGCAAAGGATTCCTGCAAGTTTTGATTGTATGTGATATGTTAGTATGGAGAAGGTCCCTATCTACTCAGGTTTAAAGGGCGATCTGGCAAACTCGGTCTAGATTGCCACTTTTTGAGTGGGAAGGTACGCGCACTTTACAAATTTAGTGGTTTCGCAGTCTCTACGGAATTTGTTGTCCATGTCTGCGTACAGTGTTTTAGAAGCTCACAAACGATACTGTGTTTTGTAGGTGGTAGTTACTAGTATGTGTGAGCAAAGCAAATCCAAAATTTGGCCAGCTTGGATACATGATATGACCGATGAGAGGATTACCAATCTAATCTAATACATTCTGGATGGCAAGCCGTTAAGTGACATAAAATGGACAATATTAAGCCCTTGTGTGGACCAAGCAAAGACACCACAGTCTTTCTATAGATGAAGCAGAGACACCGCAGTCCTTATGCAGACCGAGTAGACACACTGCAGTCTTTGTGCAGACAAAGCAGACATGCCGCAATCCTTGTGTAGACAAAGCAGACACATCCCAATCCCTCTGTAGCCCGAGCAGACACACAACAGTCCTGTGCAGACCAAGCAGAGACACAACAGTCCTGTGCAGACCAAGCAGAGACACCGCAGTTCATGTGCAAACAGAGCAGAGACACCGCAGTCTTTTTGCACACGAAGCAGAGATACTACAGTCTTATGCAGACCGAGCAGACACCCTGCAGTCCTTATGCAGACCGAGTAGACACCCCGCAGTCCTTATGTAGACCAAGCAGAGACACTGCAGTACTTCTGTAAACGAAGCAGAGACACCGCAGTCCTTCTGTAAACCGAGCAGACACACCGCAGTCTCTGTGTAGACTGAGCAGAGACACTGCGGTCCTTTTGCAGACCAAGCAGACACACCGCAGTCCTTGCATATGAAGCAGAGACACCGTAGTCCCGAACATACACACCGTATACTCTGTGCAGACCAAGCAGACACACCGCAAATCTTGTGCAGACAAATATCTTGATCACTATCTTTTTTTTTTTTTTATCGAACTTGGACACTATCTTGTGTACTTATTTTGGCACCGTCACTGCATTACTGTGTTAGGAAAAGTTAAAAATAACCAAAGTTAAAAAACCCTAACTTTATTTTTTAATTTATATTTGTAGGATGTAGATCAGAACAAGGGACCATCGTGGAGGCAAGGAGATCTTAGATCTGCCAAAGCACTTGATAGAGGAGGTAATGGTCAGAGTTGGTAGGATCTCAGCGTGGGATGCGTTACGGTTTGGTGTGTATGTAAGATGTACGACGAGGCACGGAAAAGCGATGTAGTGATGAAAGAGATTAACATGGCGTCTTTCAGGTCAAACATCCGTTTAATTCATCAATGCAAAACTTTCGTCATCGATGCTGTGAAAGTTGGGAATCCGGAAGCTCTGTATTTACAGGGGATGAGTGGTCTCTTGATGTCTGAAGACATCCCTTCTGTGGTGGAGTATCTGTATAAAGCATTGCAGGCTGGAGTTGAGCCGGTAACATATCTACTTGCGTTGTGGATTTTTTGGTCAAGGAAAATACGACATTGCATATGGCATACTTGATCGTATCATAGGTTGAAGATCTAGGATTTCGGATATGATGCATATCGGTCTTGAGGTGACCATGACGACTCGGGCTATAACGTTTCCCCCTCTTGACTGATTGTCCAATTGGTCGTCACACCAACCAACCTGCTTTCTTAGTAATGGACACCATCACCATCCTTGTCCTGGTTGTTACCTATATTTTCAATACTTTTTGTTTTATCGCCTGTGAAGGGGATGTTTTTTTTTGGTATCCTAGCAAGGCCAAACATTGGCAGACATTTCGCAGAAAAACCGCAGACGTTTTTGTATCCTTGTTTTCTATTAATCTGTCGTTTTCTTTCTTTTATTTGAATGCAATAACAGCAAAGAAAACGAACGGCAAACTAAGACAGACTGGATCAAGAGTAAGGGCATACTAGAGGCAAACTAATAGTCTTGAAAAAAAAAAAAAAAAAAAAA
>OVAY01001353.1:0-12039 GCA_900406395.1 Kernera saxatilis | reverse complement strand
TTTTTAAAAAAAAAAAAAAAAAAAAATAGTGCAATTGCATTGCAAAAGATAAAACATACGATAATAGTCTTGAATGTTATGAAACCATGCATGTCGATCGATTATGTCCATTTTTCTGGCATTTAGAGTACATGTATCGTCTCTTTTTTCTCATTGGTGATCGTCTACACTGGGAAGTACCGGTGCATTCCTTGTTGATGGGCTACCCTGGAAAAGTCTCTTTCTCAGATTTAGGGATGGAGTAGGTGGCGCAGTTTTCGCAGACATAATTGGGGTTGACGTGCGCTTTGAAAGTGTTGTTTTCTTCATTGTTGTTGTAGTCGGTGATTTTGTTTTCTTCTGTAGTGATAGAGTAGTCGGTGCAAGATTCTCAATCATGTTTGGGCATGGAGTACTATGTGAATGTGTTGTTTTCTTCTTTTTTGATGGAGTACTAGGGGTTGTATTTCGACAACCTCTTTCTTTTTCACTGGATATGTATTGTTCGGATTTGTTGGTTGTTTCCTCTTCTTCAATTGATTACGCTTGTGATGCTTGTAAGAGATAGGCATCTCTTCACCTTCGGTCTACCAGGAGATCTTTTTACGTCTAGTGGCAGACACCTTTGACTAAATACATCTTCTGGTGAGATCAAATCTTCATCTACAGGATTAATAGTGACCGCGTACGCTGCATACAAGTAGTTCTTTGAGTAATGAATATCTACCAAGATAGCTTTGTCCATTTCCGCATTTTTGTTGCTATAATCGCGTGCTCGCAGGGGATCTTCTCGACATCATATATTCTACAAGTACAACGTCTCTGCAATAAACAACAAATGAATAAAAAAAGTAGCTGATAAACATGGCAGAAGAGAGGTTCCGGCAGGCTATTACAAAATCTCGAAGAGCTACAGCAGACTAGTAGGAAAAAACAGATTTCATACCCCTTCTAGATCAACCATACACTCATATTCTCCAACTTTAACGTGGCTATGGTTCGAATCAATATGTTGAACATTAAATTTATTGATCTTCTGGTATCTTTCATGTAGCACGAGTTCAACATTTAGTGAAATGTTAGTTTTTAATGCAGCAGCTTTGTCTCGCCTTTCGGTAAATCATCTTGATAGCATATTTCTAATATAATCCACGAAATATGCAATAGGAAACGATATGACTTCCCTAAGGGCGATATTAATGGATTCTGCAAAGTTGCTCGTCATTACATCATATCTCTCTCCTAGAAAATGTGAATGAGCCCACAATCGAATATCTGCGTCTTCCAAGTAATCTGCTAGTTTACTGTCTTGTTTTCGAATGACCTAAAAAAGACGGGTAAATTCAAGCATTCGATATAACTTAGCAGCCTTCTTCGCCAAACTTACTGTTGGTGTCTTTTTGAAATTAGAAGAAAAGTTATTTCTAAGGTGATATATATAGACATATGTCCCTATCAGCTGCGAGGAAAACCTTCTCAACGGCTAGACCGATTGATGGATGTCGGTCAGAATAATAGCCAAATTTTTATCATCAGGTCTCACACGACGCAACTGAGTAAAAAACCATTCCCAATAATAATTATTCTCTAAGTTGACAATCCCAAAAGCTATAGGAAATATATTGAAATTTCTATCTTGACCCTCAGCTACTAGCATAACACCTTTGAACTTTCCACTAAGATGTGTTCCATCTACCACAACAACCCTCATCATGAACTCAAATCCTTTGATAAAAGCAGCAAAAGCAATGAACAAACACTTACACCTCTTTTTATCATTTGCCTCTAACCAGATCTCGTGCAAATGACAACGCACGATGATTCTTTGTATAGCCTATGTCAAGACCATGCGCTGCATTAATATAGTCTCTTATATATGCATAGGCGTAATTCCTTTAAGATTACTACCACAACTAAAGCCCTCAACATACATCTTCCCAATACATTTTGCATTTGCTTGTCGGTGACGAGAATACCGACATACAGCAGAGCATGTATGAACATCAATATATTTACGAACAAAGAGTTCTGAAGATGTGTTTAACATAGTCGTAGCACGAATCCTCAAGGAACAAAACATTGCGCGGTAAATATGTTGCTCTTCGACTTCTTGATGTCAAAATCAAACTTTTGTATCACTGAAAGCTTGCGTAATTTCATAATTAATGTCTTCTTGTCATTGAATATATCGCCAATCTTACTGGTCGCAGAGTCCATTGTCGCATCATTGACATTACCAGATACATCAAAATCCACAGCACCATTGTCTTTGACAACACATTCTCCATCTACGTGAAAGGTTCTATCTCCATCACTTTCCCTCACATCAAGAACACCATAGTTTAACATTGTTGTTCTCAGTGAGACACAAACCCGGAGAACATTTGTTTTGGACATTGTGATAAAGTTTGCAAGCTGTCTATCGTTAGTCACAAACATAAGAGATCGTTAGTCACGAACATAGGAGATGTGTCGCTAGGAATTTTCTTCTAGTATATGTTTAGGGAACATATAAGCAATCTCAATTGCATTCATATGCTTATCCAAGTTGTAATCTTCACAAACCATGCGGAGAAATTCCTCATACTTGATTTGTTCTTCAACCATAAACATTTTCCCTCCTTCACTTGAATCAACAAGGAAATCTCAACCCAAATTTACCTTCCATTGTCCAAAAACAGCAAACAAGTTCAACATTATCTGCAAAATAGAGAATTCATTAGTAAATACGGAATAGTCTGCTGTAGCACTGCCAAAAAATATTGTTAAGAGTGTAGCCAATATTTGGAAGATGCAAGGGAGTGTGTGCATTAGCCCTGTCATAGATCGGCAAACTACTCTTTTCAGATCTGGGTTCGTCAAGTTTTGTTTCGAAAGTTTACCTGAGTTCGTTAATGCTCGCCCTCAAAAGTAATTTTTCTTCAACCGTAAATTATCTTCGACCTGCAAATATTGTTAGATACAAACGAATATCGGTTTCCTCAGATCTGAAAAATTGGTCGATAATGCTTCTCCAATAATGTATCTATTGTGGGTCAAAGAATAGGGCTATAACATTTTTAAACGAATATTCATAAGAAACATGAAGAAAAGTTCATAAGATTCAGATAGCAGATTTGCAAGAGAGATAATAGCATTCTTGTTATTATTTTGAAGAAGTAATAGCATTCTTGTTATTATTTTGAAAGAGGCTGGGTAAATTGTAAGAAACAAAAAAAATGAAGCCTTCCTACATTTTTTCCTACGAAAGGTCCCGTCCTCATATTAATATCTCATTTTGGTCCATTTTGACAAATGCCCCAATAATATATCCCTTCAACAAAATCTCTATTTTAAACTGATTAATTTGCAACTTCTCATACTATTGACATTTATCTTGACTATTCATTTTGTCCTTCTAATCTTAACAATCCTATAAATTATTCTAGAGGATCGTATTTTTCTATCTTCACTTTTCGTTTTATACTTTTTTCACTTCTAGTCGTAAAAATCCTAAAAATTGTATCAGAGGATCGAGTATATTTATCATAATTTGTTTTATACATTTTTACTAATAACCGTAACAATCATAGAAATGCTTCGGAGGATCGTATTTTTTATCATCACTTTTCATTTTACATTTTTTCATATACAACTCTAAAATGTTTTGGAAAATCATCTTTTCATCATAATTTTTTGTATTATACATTTTCACGTATTCCTGTTTTTAACACTCTTAAAAAAAATTTTGGAAGGTTGTCTTTTTTCATAACTTTGTTTTTTTTTTTTGTTTTACCTAATAATAACAATTCTTGAAAAAAATTTGAAGGGTTGTGTTTTTTTAATCATGATTCTTGAATATATTTTTTGACCATAACAATCCTAAAAAAAAAATTTCGGATGATCGTATTTTCAAGCATCAAATTTTATTTATAATTTTTTATACAAAATTTTGTTGAAACTAAATATACGATTTTTTCCTCGCGATTATAATAACTTCGGGGGTTAGTCCTAGTATAAATTCTTCTACTGCTCTAGTTTGATTATGATTGGAAGATATGCTTGAAAAATGTAAAAATTCAGATATTGTGATTTGCACATTTATTCTCTCGTGTCAATAAAATTGGGAATCTGCTCTTAACTTTCCCTTCATTTCTATATGGGTCTTTAGTTTTCTGAACAACTTTTTTTCCAAAAGTTGCAATTGTCTCTGAAGTCTGAGCCTTGACTTCTTACTGAATTACTCGAAAAGCATGGTTTTAGAATATGATCTTGACTAATTCCTTCTGTGAAATCTTATTTTTCATACGTATAACGAGTTCATTTAAGAACATCACATAGGGTTATGGAATTACAGCTTGTGAAGGATAAGGTGAGCACCAAACTGTGGGTGAAGGGTGAAGACTGTGTAAGGCGCATGAACATAGGAAGGAGAAAGCTCAAAGGAGAATCTCTGTAGAATCAATGCCATTGCCATCTTTGCCTCCAACATGGCAAAATTCTGGCCGATACATATCCTCGGTCCCCATGCAAAGGGAAAGAAGGAGACTTGGCTCTTTGTTGCCTTTGAGATACCGTCCTTGAATCTCTCGGGCTTGAATTCCGCTGCATCGTTGCCCCACAGCTCGCTGTCGCGTTGGACAAGCAGAATAGGTAGACTGATTTGAACGCCGCCTGGTAACGTCAGGTCGCCTAGCTTCATCTCTTTGTGAATGGCTCGTGTCAGATGAGTTACTGGAGGATATAGCCTAAGGACCTCATACAATATCATTGTCATCTGTTGGAAACATTCAGCAAAATCATCATAACACAACAAAAGTACGATAAGACTTCACCTAAAGGTTTTTTGATTTGCTTTTACTTACAACTTTGAGCTGGTTAAGTCCTTCTGTATCAGGTTCTTTATCACCAAAAAATTGCTTCACTTCTTCTCGTGCACGAGCCTGCCAATCTTGGTGTTGGCTTAGCAGAATCATTGTCCAAACAAGAAGTACTGAAGTTGTCTCTTGCCCGGCAAAATAGAACAACTTGCACTCCTCCATCACATCCTCAATGCTCATTCCATTTCCTTTAGCTTGCCCCAAATTTGATTCAAGAAGTATACCCAGCAAATCGTCGCTTGGTACTTTCCCAGATTCTCTCGCCCTTAACCTTTTGTTAACGATCCCTCTCAGTATACCTTGCATTTCTGTAGCTGCTGCTTTCATCCTTCTATTACCCTTTGTTGGGAGATATCTACACGAACAAAGAATATGACGACACAACATGATTCATGAGATTTCAGTGCTAAAAGACCAAGAGTCAAGCCAGGAAGTTGAGGTTTTATTACCTATATCCAGGGATGAAAGCTTTTTGAAGAACTTGTATGATGAGCTGGGCTAGTTCCGCTTGGAGCTCAAATATCCTCTGTCCTTCTTTATAACTGCTGCCAAAAGCAGTCCGAGAGATCACATCTGCGGTCATACTCACAAGCCAAGGCCAAACGTCCACCTCATAGGACGACCCTTTATCCGAGACTATCTTGTCCCATTTGCCAACAACCTCGATGCAGCTCTGGTGGAATGCAGGTACCATATTCTATACATACAAGAAGAAGGCGCAAATCGGGTCAGATCCAAATGAACACACATACATAAGTTGATTCGGGACTAGGAAAAATAAAGCCAAAACCTTGATCTTTTCTAGGTGGAAAGCCGGGTTGAGGATTCTTCGATGTTTTGCCCATTTATCACCATCATAACTAAAGAGCCCAGTGGCTACCAATCTGCTCAAAGGGAATGTGTGCGGCTTCTGGAAATCATAAATTTTGTTGAATACTTCCTTAATTTGCTCAGGATCCATTATGGTGATGGTTGGTGTAGGTCCAAACCATGTAAAGAAAGTCCTTCCTGTTCCAACCGCATGAGACACAAAAGTTAAAACCTTTCTCTAGATCAGGTAGTAGTACTCTGCAACACTTTTGTTGTTCTTTAAGTGTAAACAGAGAGGAATCAAGAAACATACCGTGAGTCTTGAGCATTTGCAAGGGATAAGGCACGACACGTTTTGTGATATCATCCGTTAGTTGGATGGGTTTGGATCTTGCCTCCGTCAACATGGTGAAATTCCTCTTCAAATCGCCGACAAGAGGCGTGTAAGGAGTTCCGGCAAGACCCTGTTTTCTCAGGTAACTCTCAAGCATCTTAGGTTTAAACCAAACCCACTTCAAAGCTCTCCATACCCACCACGACACAACAACTATAGCTACTGAAACTGTTACTAACGTAACTGATATCCCCATTATCTCTCCGAGAGAAGAGAGAGAGATAGAGAGAGAGATAGAGAGATGGTTAATTTTGCTAACATTCTCGGATTTAAATACGTTATATTTTTGCGTCTCGGACAATTACTTTTTTTTTACCAATTGATCTTTCGCTTTACTTGGAGCTTCACAGTCACATGCCACGAAGGTGCAAAAAGGGATTTGTCATAACGTGAGTGGCGGCCAAGGCAACGTCGTCAACTTTTTGACGTTTCGTTGTCACTAATTAATTTACGTTGAGTGGCGCCGTGGCGGCCAAGGCAACGTCGTCAACTTTTTGACGTTTCGTTGTCACTAATTAATTTACGTTGAGTGGCTCCGTGGCGGCCAAGGCACGAAAGTCGTCAATTTACGTCATTCATGCGATTTACGTTTGAAATTCTTTTTTACCATGATAATAACGTTGAAATATTTTGTTTTGTCTAGGAAACGTTAATAAAAGCTTTGAATTTATCTGATTTTTTTTTTTAAACTTGTTCGAAAATTATGAAACCACTTAGGAGTACTTGTCCACTGATTTGTTTTTGTTTTTTTCTTCTCAGTTTGGTTTGAATCTTTTATTTTTACAAAAAAAATTATACTGCTTATTCTAAGAGCATCTTCATTAAAAAAATTTCATGTGAATATCTCATAATTTTACATAATAAAATAATAGAAAAAGAACAGAGAATGAAATAAGATTCTCAAATAAGAACTTGAACCTGAACTTTGTTAAGTCGCAGCAACAACGACATCGATGGAGCAAACGTCCACAAAATATATGTATATATAAGTTGCTTGGAGCCCAAAATTGTGGAGAGTATGAGGTCAATGTTGATTTCAGAGACGCAACGACTTCTGTCGTTGTCGTTATAAATTTCAGCAACAACCATCTTCTTCCAGCGACTCCTTTTATGTGCAACCTTCTTCTACTCAGCAACACCCTAACAGCTCCACTATCGTCGTACATGATACTACAAGAAAACATACGTTTTTCCGACAAAATTTCCGACGGTCAAAATTCCATCGGAAATTACCGACGGCTTTCCGACCGTTTTATGATAAACAGTGTAATCGTCGGAACTTACCGACAAAATGGTGACCGTCAGAAATTTTCGACGAATTTCCAACGGATTTTCGAAGGATATTTCCGACGGTTTTCTGACGAAAATGAATTCTGACAGATTTCCGATGGAATTATAGCCGTTATTATGGCCGTTTGAAATCCATATGAATGCCGTCGGAAATCCGTAAGAAACTGGCTGAATCCATATCTTATAAATACCACCACTCCTCATTCACTACAACCAACTTAAACAAAATGTCTACATCAAATGTTACTAATTATTTTTGATCATGGATAGACTAAGATCATCAGGATCCAACGACATGACGATATACAAAAGAGTTTGCAGCGGGTCTTAAGCAATTCATGGAATTTGCTGGAAATCAGGAAAAAACTTTGCAAAGTGGTAAAATGTTATGTCCTTGTCCTCAATGTTGTAATCATAGATCAGGATCAGTGACAGGAGTACAGAGGCACTTGTATAATAGGGGGTTTATGTCGAGGTACAAGATTTGGTATGCACATGGGGAAGATGATTCTATGGTGAATTATGCTAGTAATAGTGAACCATATACTGCAGATAGATTAGAAGAACCAACAACAGAAGCAGAGAATATAGGTACTGTTAGGATGGTGAATGATGTGTATCGGGAATATATATCGTCGTTTGTTGATGATGGACATAGAGTAGAGGAACCAAATTTGGAAGCTAGAAGTTTTTTTATATGTTAGACGCGTCTAAGCATCCGCTATATGAAGGTTGTAGAGAGGATCATTCACCGTTATCAGCTGCAACTAGGTTGATGACCATAAAGACAGATTTCAATTTGAGCGAGGATTGTGTGGATGCGATAGCAGATTTTGTGAAATATATTTTGCCAGAAGAAAATCTCTCACCAGCTTCGTACTATGAGATACAGAAACTTGTGGCTGGTCTTGGCTTGCTATATCAGATGATAGATGTATGCGTCAAAAATTGTATGATATATTGGAAAGCAGATGCAGGTCGGTAGTCATGTCGCTTTTGTCGCAAACCTCGGTTTTAGGAAACAAGTGGAAGAGTTCCAATTCCGTATAAGAAGATGTGGTATTTGCCATTAACAAAGAGCTTGAAGAGGTTATATCAATCGGAACGTACTGCGGGAGCTATGAGATGGAATGCAGAGCATACAAAGGAAGGAAAAATTTCTCATCCCTCAGACGCAGAAGCATGGAAACATTTTCAGTCAGTGTATCCTAGTTTTGCGTTTGAGCGAAGAAACGTGTACCTCAGATTATGTACATGTGGTTTTAACCCATTTGGGAAGCATGGAAGGCAATATTCATTGTGGCCAGTCCAATATCNCTTGGTGGCCCAGTACAATATCGATGGATGTATCCTTTCGAAAGGTATATGTTCCATTTGAAGAAAAAGGTGAAAAATTTAAGCAGAGTTGAGGGTTCAATTGTGGCACATAGCATCAATGAAGAAATTTCCAACTTTGCCGGATACTACTTTGGACCAAAAGTTCAGACAAAGAGTCGGAGACCTGGTAGACACGATGATGATGGCAAAAGACCATTTTATCCAGTGCATATCCCTAATATCTTCGCACAAGTCGCCGACTGAGTGGAAAATGCAAGAAAATAAGGTTAATAGGGGAGGAGCAATCTCACTTACATATGTACATTCTCACAAGAGTATGAGAGGTACGAATCATTGTTTAATTATAAAATTCAAGTGCTTAATTAATCAATTTTTTGTATCTAATATTCTTTATTCACAGGATTTATATGGCGCAAGTATGGTTTGTGTATCGGCAATATACAGAGGAGCAAATTTGTGAGCTAAAGCAGAGTGAATTTTCACAGTGGCTTTAATTTTATGTAAGTGTCACACTTAATTAAATTTTTATTTTGTTTATTCATTTCTTTAATTTATATTTTAATTAATTTGTATATATAGGTGCGGACTATGACGAGTAGAGGACATTCATTTCCAACGTGGTTAGAAGAGTTGATCAACGGTCCGCAATTTGTTTGCAAGTTCATATCCTATGTATTGCACACGTGGATTCGCATATAAAGTTTACCGAGAAGGCAACATAAGATCAACTGCAAACTATGAGATTTATGCACAATCTGGCGATCTGGTATATTACGATGTTTTACGGGAGATATTGGAGGTTCATTACCCAGGAATGCTCGACCTAAGGCGCATTGTATTTTACTACGATTGGTACAACCGATTCTTAGGAACCAGAGTTCGTCATCACGCATTTTATGTTACATCATTTCATTCGAAAAAGGAACTCCATAAATACGATCCATTCGTCCTTGCATCACAAGCAGACCAAGTTTCCTACATTCGTTATCCTAGGGTGAAGAACAAGAGCGACACCTGGATCACAGTGACTCAGGTAACTCCGAGGGGTATAGTACTTGGGGGTTCTGACAACGATCCTCTCCGGCAAACCTCTATTGGTTCTATAGGAACGATTGAGCATTCACTTGAAGTGGACCTTGTGATTGACTTTACTAACTATGAAGATACTGAGGTTTTTGAGGAATCAGAGGAAGAACATGGAGAATTTGAAGAAGATTCTGAATCAGTGGCGTCCGACTATTCATCAGATTCATAGTAGTTATATGTTTTATAAAATATCTTGTAATTGAATTCTATGTATTTGTATTTTATTATTTATTTATACTCCATGGAAAATATCTTATAATGTAAGAGATTTGAATTACCGAATACATAATATCCGTCGGAAAACCGTCGAAAATTTCCGACGATTGTCGGCTACATTTATATATCCCACATTTGTATAACACTTAGCCACAATGTATTAATGAATTACTACAAGAAAACATCGATTTTGCCACTACAAGATAAGTCTCAAAGGAGTCGCAAATCCGAATTTTGAGACTCTTTTGTGACTACGTTCTAGAGTCGCCAAAAACTCGTCGCAAAATCTTGGGGTCGCAAAACAGTTGTTAAAGAGCAACGAATGTATGATTTTAAATAAAGTCGCTATTTTGCGACCAACATGAGACTCAATTAGTGGTCACAATCAGAGTCGCAGTTTAGTTGCATTATGTTGCGACTATTGTGAAATCAGTCACAAAAAGTAGCAAATTTTAGTAACCCATTTGTGACTCAATTTTATTTTTTGTGTTGGAGTCACAACTTGGTGGCAACATTAAGCAACTGATTCGTGACTTCATATATATTTTTTATAAAAAAAAATTATAAAATTGAATTGATAAAATGTAATTTATAAATTCTATTATTAATATCTTAATCTTTTAATTATATTATAATTATTGAAATTAAACTTGATTTTGGGTCAATCTTAATTTTGGGTTTATGATGGATTTATCATAAATTGGACCAAACCCAAAATTAAGCCCAAGTTCTAGAATTTCTCTAGAAACATCATAAAACATTATCACCTCTTTAGATGTTCTAGAGAATTCTATTAGATAAAATATCTAGAGATTAGTGTAGAAAAATCTAGATACTTGTGAGATAAAAATCTAGATAATATGGTAGAATATTCTAGAGATTAGGAGAGTGTTTGTAAGATATTTTGTAATCTTGGAGCCTATAAATAGCTCCCTCCTCTCTCATTTGTAGTAAGTAGAAAAAGTTGAACAAGTGAATAAAAAGAGTGTTCTCTATTTATAAGTTCTCTCAAGTGTCTTCTAAAATTCTCTAAGTGTTCTTCCATATTTTTTTTCATACTTAGAGGGTTTATTCTCTTGGGTTATTTCAGGGTTCTCGGGTATTACGATCTTGGGCTAGTGCTAAGCACTATCGAGTTTTCTTTACATGGTATCAGAGCCATTCTAATCTTGTGCTCATCAAGATCGGGGTTTAGGAGAGCTCGGGTTTACTCTAAGTATGGAATCAACGGGTCGTGTAGTTGGATTAGGAATGGAGATCTTAAACCAATCTAACTATCGATTATGGAAGTCATGTATGGAGTCATACTTGGTGAGTGAGGACTTATGGGACGTCGTCGGTGGTAGTAGCACAACACCGCCAAGGGGAGATGCTGCAACCGCGGAAGCGACAAAGGAGTGGACACGGAAGAATGCCAAGGCGGAGTTTGCTTTGAAGAGGTCAATATCCTTGGGAGCATTTGAGCATGTCTCAAGATGTACATCCGCTAGTTCTATTTGGCAAGCGTTAGATCAATTGTTCAACAAGAAGAACGAAGCTCGACTACAACTGTTAGAGAACGAGCTGGCGAATGCAAAGCAGGGGGAGTCTTCAATCTCTGAGTTCTTCATTAAGGTAAAAAATCTTTGCTCTGAGATTAATACTCTTAATCCGGAGGAGTCGATTTCGAAAGCACGTATGAAGCGGACTATTATTCGTGGTCTACGACCCGAATATACACCGTTTGTGACTTCGGTTCAAAGATGGGCTACACAACCTTCCTTGGAAGAGTTTGAAAACCTGCTAGCTTCGCAAGAATGACTAATAATGCAAATGGCGGGAGTTAAAATCCATGATGACTCGGGGAGTGCTTTTGTAGCACGGAGGCAACAAAGCTTTAAAGTAAAACCCAAAGACGGTGGTGCGAAGAATAATGATGGACGAGAAGGATCTTCTATGGGAGACAAGAAACGATTCAAGTGTTACCGGTGTGGGAAACTTGGGCATATCAAAAAAGATTGTCGAGTTAAGCTGAAAGAAACAAATATGGCGGAATCAAAAGGTCATACTGAAGACGAAGAATGGGGA
>OVAY01001352.1:9277-30821 GCA_900406395.1 Kernera saxatilis | reverse complement strand
TTGTGTTTGACCATCATTTCGCAGAGTAGACTTCAACTGAAGTCTGCATGACTTCTAACTAATTTAAAATTAAATGTTTTTCGGGTCAGTGTTTTATGTTTTGGTCAAATGCAAAAGTGACCTAAATAGACTTCTAATGAAGTGTACTCTAAAAGTCAACATTTTGGTCAAATGCAAAAAAATTACTTCGTTTTAACGCAGACTGCACGTGAAGTCTGAAAATATGTTCAGACTTCAAATGAAGTCTACGTAAAAAGTCAATATTTTGGTCAAATGCAAAACTGACCTGCCATATTTGAGACTTCAAATGAAGTCTACTAGATATTTTTTTTTTGTAAAGAAAAATGCGCTGGGATCCCGAGCATGAATATTGGTCAAATGCAAAAATAACCAATGCATTGACCTACAGACTTCAAATGAAGTCTACTATGTGAGCAAACTACAAACGAAGTCTACTATCGCGACTCAGACCTACAAATCAACGAAAATCAAGTGAAAAATTACCTTATTCCGGTTGGAGGTTGTTATGTGCTTCGTTAACCGTCCAGAACTTCGAGTATAACCAATATTAGGGAAGCCCAGTCTTTGTAGAAGAAAGAAGAACTAGAAATAGTAAGATCTAAGAATGTGTAAAATTTGAAAACTCAAATTAGAAAGTTTTTTAGATAAAAATGGAGAGGAAATAGAAGGTTATGAGTTTATGAGTTCAAACATTGAGCATTTAGAGCTCAAAAATCGGTTGGGGAAGCATTTAGAGCTCAATTTTTGTTGTTAATGGTGGTTGAGAAAATTGAAGAATATGACATTTTCGTAAATAAATGGTAATATGAGGGATTTGTTTGTCTTTTTGGTATTTCTGAAAAAATAAAATAAATAAAAGATAATGACATTTTCGTGAATAAGGAAAAATGAGATGGGTGTAATGGAGAGAAAATGACATTTGTTGGAGAGATGAAAAAATGGATTAGTTTTATGTTTGACTCACAATTTTGGATCATTTTTGCAAGAACCCCAAATAAAAATGAGACTTCATTATGTTGATATCCTTCAAATGTACCGCGAAAGCTGGTCATTCTTTCGATGAAAACATCATATTTACCAACTCAAAACAGTCTTTGGCAAACGATACTGTTGTCCATCCCACGATCTTTTACCCCATAAATCCTTCTATATTCTAGTCATGTGAAGACATCTTCATAGAGACTTTGAAGTTGACCATTGACCTAATCGTATTGATCATTAAATGATGATTCAAACATAGCCCCACTCCACATTAAGTTCAAATATGCCTACATCATACACATGTAAATATGTAAAACCCATGCCATTGTATATGAGTTCGGCAAGCATGCTTTCGACAAAGTCATGAATGTCCCTTGCCCATCTCACCTACCACACTGACATGGCCTAACGGTATAGCCCGACTTTGATTATGTTGAGCTGATCCACTAATCCAGATCACATATATTATAAAAACACATTCATTTCACACAGTAAAAAATATCTTATATAATATTTTAAGATTCCACTAAACACGATCTTTGAGAAGCTGCCACGTGTCTTTTATTTTATTAAAATTTTCATTTAGTTCTTCAATATTTTAAAGTCTCCACTAAACACAATTTTTAAAAATCTGTTACGTATCATTTATTTCACCAAAATTTGTATCTAATCCTTCAATTACATTTTCAGTTAAATATATTTTCTTTAAATTTTATTTCTTTCCATGTGACCTTGGAATTTAAGTTTTTATTTAGTCATAATAATATGTATTCAATTATTTGACCCGGTTTCAACACAAAATACTAAATCAAAATAGTCACAAATTAATAAATCTTTGTTTATTCTCTCTACACAGATTTTTCTTTTAATTGAACAACCTTTAAATTATCATGTTATTACGAAAAGTAGTAACAAAAAAATCTATAGTTATTTAGGAAAATTAGCAACAATCTAATGGTTTCAAAAATAATTAGCAATAATCTAATGGTTTTGATATGCGATCATATTTTGGTAGTAAATAAAAAATATTCTCTAATTGCTCAAGAAAATTAGCAATAATCTAATGGTTTTAAAAATAACTAGCAATAATCTAATAGTTTTGATATGCGATCAATTTTGTTGTCTTTTAAATAAATTTTGATTTCGTAAGATTAAAATCTTTTTATCATCTTTATTAAAATAGAAAAAAGGGTTGGATCGATCACTTACAGCAAAAACCAGACATATAAAAATCAGAACATGAAAACGAAAGCCGGTAGAGACAAAACAAAGGAGAGGAGTGGACATACCAGCACACTTAGTGGAATCAGGGGGGAAGAGAAACCTTTAACATTGACCAGTGAAAGTATCGTTTACATATATAAATGGTCTGAAGGTATCGTTTATGACTATCGAGAGAAGAGAGCAGGGAAGAGCAACGGCGAGGGTGGAGACGGAGAGCCTAGAGATACTGATCCAAGCCCCCGTTCTTTCCCAGCATCGTCTCCGACCGCACAACCCGCTATCAGAGAAGTCCAAAATTCGAACAAAGAACTTTCCCAAACCAAACCTAAGCCAAGCATTGAAACATCAACGCATAACCATCGCCGACTTACACCTACCAAAAACGAGTCTTAACCTCCAACCGGACAAAGAGGAAGCACAAAGCCGCCGAGAAGGGGAAGTCGCAAAAGGGAGCCATCTTGGTGCCAGAGTAGCCGAGATCGTGTCTCGGATTTGACGATTTAATTAAATTATATATTTTATTATTATCTTATAATACATTCTTTATCAAAATATGCTAATAAAACTTTATCTTTACATATATAAAATAAAATGTTTCATTTTTTAATAAATATCGGATGAACAATAATATACAATTATGTTAATTGTCATCAGTACCAGTTCATTAGCAAAACATAAAAAAACTATGATTTAATAGACAAAATCATATAGGCAAGCAGGCTTAAAGCCACTTAAACTGGTCTTTCAGACACTGAGGTTCATTCAATCCTTAATTTATGTGTAGGGTTATCTATGCGCTCAATTAAAAATTAAAAAAAATCTCAACGTGAAAAAACCTCCGTATTTGCAACATTATACTTTCTATGGTAAATGCTAACATAATTTTTTATGCAACAAAAATAGTAAAAATATATCTTATTCATGTTTGTAAAAAAAAACTATCTCAACAATATTTTCCTCCTACTATAACTAAAGAAAAGAAGATAATCCTAATTAATTCTTGGTTTGGTATTAAACAAAAATAGTTATCTATGTTTTGGATTAAATAATGATTAGTAATACACGGATGATGAGCACTAGAAATGGAGTAAACGATAGAGAAAATGATTAAATATACCAAAAATGATTGCACGTTATAAAGTAGACAAAAAATATAAACACATGGTATTCAACTACATCTTTTGATGTTGTTAAGTTAGTGATGCAAATAACTTTCTAGACTTGAATAAGTATAGAGATCTAACTATTTTTTCATTAACATAGAACACTATCATTTTGTAAAAATATCTTAAGGATTTTTCTAAAGACATATTAGTCATCACGAACAAAAATCTATAAAATTAAAATATCAATTCAGCTAAACAAAATTCAATGTATAATTTTAAATGTTATCTCCTTATTATAAATGGTACACTATGTAAGCATGCACCATATATTGTATATGTCTAATAGCTATAAAAACTAATTACTATGTAATTTTTTTAAATACAAAATATGAATCGATTTCAAAACAGTCAAATATTTAACAATATATATTTATCCACATACTTTTATAATTCACTATACAAATTTTAATTCCGCGCTCTCTCTAGTATGAAATATTTTACTTTAGTCTGGTATATATATTTTTATGAGCTTTAGTCAATTTTTCTTTGAAAGTTTTTTCACCGTCATCTACTTGCTTATTAGAGCGTCAAAAAATCTTATGAAAGATACATGTTTGTTGTGGCGAGGTTTCTCTTATTGTGTTATAGTGCATGTCAAATTTTCATTAGTCAATTATAAAAGATAATAATATGAAAGTGTGTGAATTAATTGAGTCATTAACTTTAATTTTAATTATTTTTTTTGTTTTTTTTTTATGATATGGACATCCTAGATGGAAAGAGAACTCTCCTATTACATATAGAGAGAACTCTCCTATTACATATATATGATTAGGTCTAGGCATGGACGTTTGGATTTAGGTCGGGTTTTTCGGTGCTAGGCTCATAAACCCATTCGGATATCTTAATTTTCGGGTTGGGTTGGGTTCGGTTTCTTTCAAATTCAGTTCGGATCAGGTTTTTTCCGATACCCAAAATACCCGAAATTATCTGACAAAAAACTACCCAAATGTATATGCAATTCCAGGAAAGTATCTGAATTACTCGAAAACCCGGTAAAAAAACCCAAACTACACAAAAGTATCCGAAAGTACTCGAAAGTATCTGAATTACTCAAAAAAACCGGTAAAACCATTACCCAAACTATTCAAAAATACTCTGAAGTATCTGAATTACCTGAAGCTAGGTAAAAAAGAGTTAATGAGTTTAGTTAGCTTCGGGTTTCTTCGGGTATTAGTTCGGGTTTCTGTTTGGATCAGATATTACCCGAATTAGGTCCCAATTTGGGTTCAGTTTTTTTGCCCAACCCTAATTAGGTCCCAATTTGGTTATCACACAAATTCACCTTTTATATATTAGTGTTGATTGCTTAGTACTTCCAATACAGAATCTTAACATGTGTTACGATTAAGTTAATACTATCATTAAAATTTAGATATGTGTAGGATTCCATATCATTCTATTCAATAAAATTTATCACCACGTCTTAGATGGATGGATGAGCAATGCTAAAGTTTTGTTACACTTGAGTTTAGAATTTGTGATAAAAAAGAATGGCAAAAGCGGGTACATATTAATATAAGACATCTCAGCAGAAATGAAATGGTCTTGTTTTACAAGAACTACATTGAGAAAAAGATCAGAAAAATCAACATTCAAGAAGCATATTGGTCAAAGATCCTATATACTTCTCAAAAACGTTTTTAAACCGCAACATTGGGCGACGCTGGATACTCTTCGTACCCTGTGATTCCTGTAATCCTAATCCTCGTATTTGGCTGCAAATATCAAGTCAGAAATCACAATGTAAGTGTCGTTCTTTACAGTTCTGCGTAGCAAATTACAACAAGTAATAGATACTAGTCTGTGGATGGGAACACTAATGTACAATATCTAGCTAGAGATATGTTCTACATAGTTCGGTTTCAAGAAAGAGGAGTTTCAGGAACTGAAAGCAGATAAATCAACAATGGAGTACCTGTCGGTGACCAATATTTCTACGGTACTTCTTCTTTGGCTTGTACTTGAAGACTACCACTTTATCATTCAGACCCTGCAGCAACAAAAGATATTGCGGTTTTCCCAAGTTAGGAATCGAAAAGACAAAAACATAACTCAGGAATTTAAGATAGCCTTTGTACTGATTTACTTGGTTTTCCACTACAGCATGGACAGTGGCATTGGTCACAACCGGTTTGCCGATGTAAGTGTGCGTCTTTGTGCCCACAAGTAACACTTTGTTCAGGACAATCTGCACAAGAGAAGAAGCATAGATGAAAACTTCAGGAATCACCAAAACAGAGAACAACTTAAAAACTTCAAGAATCACCAACAGAGAACAACTTAACAATGTTAACATAGATAAAAATAGAACTTTTACGATACAATACGTTCTCTCGCTTGGTTTGGCAAAACACAAGCCACCAGGTTTAGTATCTTCCATGGTTACACCATCTTTTTATAGATATAGCATTTTGTTTCTCGGATTTTGAACAAATAGAACCCATCACATAGAAGAATTCAAATCCTTGAAAGGAATGTACATACCTGATCATTGGCATTAGCATCTTTCAGCCTCTGAGTGTAGAGATATCTCCCTGGAAATACTATGTATTGGCGTCCACCAACCTGTTGAATTGAAAGAGAACAACACTAAACTAAATCCAAAATAGCAAATGAAATAATCAAATGAGAGAAGGAAAATTCATAATGCAAAGGGTTTATAACATCACTTTCAGAAATCCAAACTGTTATTATTGATAAGCTCTCACTAAACCCAACTCTCATGAATAACATATGCCAGAAAACAAAGCGAATTCAAAGGAAACTTATGATTAACTCTAAATTAAGCATAAAACTAACAAAGTCTCTAATGATTAACTATAATTCAAAGGAAACTCAATTAAAATCAATTGTAAACGCCTAAGATAAAAGATGAAATTCAGCATTTGTTTTTTTCATTTCGTTCTGCAGCTAACCATAACAACGGCTAAAATCTCTTCTCGTTTAGGCTAAACTGTGCTTATTGAAAAAGCTTCACCAAAATGTTCTTATTGTCTAAACCTAACACTTAGTAGCTTCCTCCTAGACGGGCTCACTTCCCTCGTTCAAAGAGTAAAAATGCCAGAAAACACAGTCTCTCATGAACAACTCTAAATCAAAGCAAAATCAATTCAAAGGAAACGCATCCAAAATCAAGCAAAACAAGTTGCAAATGCCACAGATAAAATTGAAATTGCGAATTGATTTTCGATTTATTCAGCCATCTCACCATAACAACAGCGAAAATCTCTTCTCGTTTAGGCTTTTCCTCAGCGACATCAGAGACCACCACAGCTTCGATATCTGTAGTCTCCGGTTCAGCCACGACGACTGATTCTGCGAATTTCGGAGCGACGGGAAATGCGGGTCGAGACGTCGACGCAGAGGAAGGTGAAAGGAACCCAATCATAGGTTTAGCCAGATTAAGCGAAGGTTTAGAGAGAGAACCAAGGATAACGCTCAAACGGCGAGAAGTGACATTGCAATGAGAAGCGAAAGTAGAGCAGAGAGAGATCGTCGCTGATGAAGACGCCATGTTTTCTCGCCGAGAGCTTCTAAGCTCAAAACTTCGAAGTTCAAGAGAGAATAAATCGCAGAGTTATCCTATCCACTTACTGGTAGGTTACCAATATACCCTTGTCTTCCAACAAAATTATATTAGAGGAAATTTGGAGAAAAAAACAAAAAAAAAACTCTCTTTGTGTTTTTAAATTCGAAAACAAAATACACATTTATTTTTTATTTTTTGAAACTACACTTTTTAAAATACTAATTTACTAAAAATTTAAAAATACACATTTTTTTTTAGTTTTTTGAAAATTACACTTCTAAAATACTAATTTACTAAAAAATATCCTCACTAAAACTAAATTAGTCTCAATATTATCCTAAATAATTTCTTAGACAATATCTAATATTCAAATTTAGATGCTACCAAAAATATATATTTTTATGTTAGTTGAACCAAGACCAAACCATTTTTTTTGGCTAATACAATAGAATGGTCATTCAACTCATATATAATTTATTAGTTAAAGTAAATCAATCAACTGTTTATGACTTGAAATAACATGTAACATAAAAAAGTTGTAAAACTGAAATAATGCAATACTGGTGTTTTTTTTTCTTATTGCCATTTACTTAATTTACTTTTGCCTAACTACCATTTTACTTTCAAATCTTGTCAGTTCACATAATTGACCTCATATATTTCTGTGTTCTTAATTCCAAAATACATACATATAAGAATTGAAACTGTGAATGGATGAAGCATTTATATGAAGCATAGGACAAAAATTTAGAAAGTTGCTCATCTACAAAAAATAACAAGGAAAACAAAAACAAAAAAAGAGAAATAAAAGAGAGGAAAAAAAAACAGAATATATTTCTGTATTCTTAGTTCCAAATTATGTATAAGAAGAACTTATAATGAAACTGTTGATGAAAGATGGGTCAATCAATCATCAGACTTTTGAGCATTTTGGCTATTATCAACTCCAAAAGCATCAGCTATGTTGAAGTTCAAGTTCTTCATCATGGTTCTGCTTCTCCCAACTCCATCTCCTTTCCTCATCATTGCCGTAAACTCCGAGAAATCGATCTTCCCGTCCTACCAAATCCATACAAATCCAAAAAGCTCGGTTATAATGGGGAAGGAGAGGAACACAAGAAGGAGAAAGAAGAGTGTGGTTTACATACATTGTCAAGATCAATCTCCTTGATCATGTCGTCGAGTGGTGTATCACAAAGACCAAACTCTGTGCAAGCTGACTGTAGCTCATCAATGGTGATATATCCGCTCCCATCTTTGTCAAAGTATGAAAACGCAGCCACAAGATTCTCCTCTCTCTCCATCTTGTTCATGTGTAATGTCGCTGCTAGAAACTCTCCATAGTCTATTGTCCCACTGTTGTCGATATCCGCCTGTGTCCATAACCGCGCGGTTTCGGTTCAGTCCATGGATGCTATATTAAGAGGAAACGAAATCTTGATAGAAGAGAAAGAGAGTGTTTTGGTAATGATGATACCGCGTCCATAAGAGACTTGATTTCTGATTCCATCAGCTCGGATCCGACTCTCTTCAAACCAGCTTTGAGCTCTTCGAATGTAATCGTTCCGCTATTGTCTGTGTCTATCATTTTGAATAGTTCCTTTAAACCTCCGATTTCTTCCTCTGAGAGTCTCTCAGCAATCACCTGCAGAGAATTCATTTGTATTCAAAGAAATCAGTAAATGGATTGGACTGTAAAGAAAAAGAGAAATGTATATTACCCTTAAGGCCATTTTCTTGATCTTGTTCATTTGTGAGAACTGCTTTAGTCGCGATAAGACTGCTGGATCGAGAGGCTTGTCTGGTGCTGCTTCTTCATCGACAATCCATGGGTGACCTATAAGACATTCAGAACAAACTCAATCCTCATTATTTAACCAAAAAAAGCAATCAAGAACAGTTTTGATTCTAAATGAACAAACTTACACAAGGCTTCATGGGCAGAGATGCGTTTCTTGGGGCTCCTTTCGAGCATTTTGTAGATCAAATCTTTAGCAGCTTCTGAGATACTAGGCCACGGGTCAGATTTGAAATCTAACTTCCCTTGCAATATCTGTCTAAAGATTCCAGACTCGGTTTCTGCAAAGCCCCACAAGACAGAGAGATATGCATCATTCAAACGAAACTTGTAAGTAAGAGAAGATTGCGGTTTTTAATGGACTAACCTGCCCAGAAGGGAGGAACGCCGCTGAGTAAGATGTAGAGGATAACACCGGCGCTCCACACATCTATCTCAGGTCCATAACATTTCTTTAGAACCTCTGGTGCTACATAGTACGGACTTCCAACTACGTCATATAGATATTGTCCTGAAGAACAAACCAAAACCAATTAGGAGATGAACCAGTGGTTTTGAGGAAAGATCCAAGCCCGGCAAATGCAGAATAATTCCAATAAACACATGAACTTTCAAAGACTCAATGAAGAACGTTTATGCTCAAGCAATGAAATCTGAAATTTAACGAAACAGATCATCAAGCCTACACATACCCAAAAGTTCCTATATTAATTCAATTCGAGAGACGAGAAAGAATGAACCTGTTTCTATCAAGAAACCGAACAAACATGACTTGACAATGTATGAAGAAGCCAACCATAGAAACAGAAACGTAAGTTTTGATCATCGACCACGAAACACCGTTTCCAAGATTAACAAAAGAGATGAATGATTAGATCACCGAAACCAACCTGACTTGTAGACAACTATACAAGCAATGCTCCCCTAACAAAGAAACAATGCTCAAGCAGCAAAATTTTCGATTTTTCAATTCAAGAAACCAAACAAACATGACTTGACAAGTATGAAGAAGCAATTCAAAACCATAGAAACAGAAACGAAAGATTTGATCAAAGAGATGTGGTGATTGATTGGATAATCGAAACCAAACCTGGCTTGTAGAACACAGACAAACCAAAATCGGTGGCCTTGAGCGTAGCATCTTCCTTAGGACTATCAAACAAGAAATTCTCAGGCTTGAGATCTCTATGCATAACACCAAGCGAATGACAAGCCTCAACAACACCAAGAATCGTCTTAATAAGCTTCACGGCCTCACGCTCGCTGAAATGACCCTTTGAAACAATCCGATCAAAAAGCTCACCTCCTTCACAAACCTCCATTACGATATGAACAAAGACCGAATCTTCGTAAGTACCCTTGATCCGAACAACATTGGGATGCTCAGAGAGATGATGCATGATCTGAATCTCGCGCCAGACATCCTCGTAATCCTCGCGGCAGACGAGCTTGCGCTTGGGGATTGATTTGCAGGCGTAATTAGCGGAGGTTGATTTCTCTGTGCAGAGATAGGTTGTTCCGAATTGGCCTTGGCCTAGCTTTTTGCCCAGGAGGTAGTGATCTCGTAATCGAGGCGTTTGGTAAGGAAGAACAGTGTTTGAAGGGCGTTTAGGGTTTGGTTTCTCCATTTTCGCGATCTCGATTTGAGGAGTTTCTGTAGAGAGACGAAGACGATGATGCAGGGCCAAAGACTCTCCAAGAACCAAACGCTCCTTTGATTCATTCCCTCTTCTCCATTTTTTGACTCACTCTTATATCATTTATTACCATCACAATTCTTTAATTTCTATTTCACTTATTTTGTTTGTGGCATTTTCAATGTCAAAAAAAAAAAAAGAAATATAGTGTGGCATTTTCTAATATTATTTATTCCTACAAACCGATGGACATTCGGGTTAATCGGTTCGGTTCCGGTAATTTATTCCTACAAACCAAACCAATTACCGAATAAAATCCAAATTTTTGCAAATGGGTTTCATCATTTAACCAAATTGAAACCTAATTAGCCAAATTTCAGTTTGGTTCGTTTAATACGGTTCAGAATTTATGTTAAGTCCTAGTATTTCTTTTGTTTTAAGTTTTTTTGTCGTTAGTTATATAAAACTACTTCGTTTTTTTACGGTATATATTTAAAACGGTTTATAAATCCTTGAAAAACAAAGTGTTGTGTAATTGTTTTGTTCATGTAAATATTCCTTACAATTGTTCTAACACAATTGAATGTTGTTGTAACTTTTTTGTTCCATGACTTGTTCTAGCCCTCCGATTTTGAGTACTCGGTTCGGATTCGGATCGGTTCTTTCGGGTTTTGGGTTTTCGAATGTAGAAATTTAAGTCATGTTCGGGTATTTTGAATTTTCGGTTCAGATCTTTTAGGGTTCTTTCGGATTCGGATCGACTCTGGGTATATGTTGAGAACCAGTAAAAAACCAAAAATCTATCGAGTACGGTTCGGATTTGTTACTTTTGGGTACTTTTGTATCCAAAAGTATCCAAATGTAAAAAAAAAAACATGAAATACCCGAAAAAAATTAGAATTGTATCACCCAAATCTACCTAAATATAACAAAAAAATCCGAAATATCCGAAAAAACTAGAATTATATCACCCAAATCTACCAAAATCTAAATACAACTAATAATTTTGGATATTCGGGTTATTTCAAATCTATTTACAACTAATATTTTTTTGTGTATAATTATATTTCGGGTATTTCAGAAAACCCATTCGATTTTCGGTTCGGGTTCGGTTCTGATTTTTTGGATATAAGGATCGACGTCCCGTTCAGGTTTTTATCGGTTCTGGTTCGATTCGGTACTCTCTTTTTTTCGAGTCGGGTTCCGATCGGATTTCATGTTTCTACTAAATTCAGCTCGAGGCTGTCCAACGTAGAAGTAAAGTAATCCAAATAAATTTATATGCAACCAAAGAAAATAGTATAAAAACATACCGAAAACAAAACAAAAATAGAAATTAGTTTTACTTTTTTTTATGGTGTAGTGATAGTATAGAAGAGTTTGGTTTCCTTATGCTTCGCAATCAATTTTTTTTGGTACAAAAAACCATTTTTTTAAATCAAAATATCTAAAATATTACTCCATATACAAAAAAAATTATGGACAGAAGATTCAAAATTTCTACAGTTTAAAAAAAAAAATACTAGCCTTAGAAATAAATAAAAATTCAACTAACTAGTCTGAATAATAATATTATTGATTGGTCTAGGCTAGTCAAGTGGGGTTGGTTCGTAAAAGAGAAGATTGGCGGATAATGGAGAACACGTTTACATGACTTGGACCCACTTTATCTGCACGTCTCATTCTAATCTGCATTCATATATTATGGAGACTTGCTTGTGATTCTGAATCCAGTTGTATTATTATTTCTATATAATTTTTATAGTGGCCCAAATATATTATTTCAAAGAGGAACGATTAAACCATACATTACATTACCATACTCTCCTTAAAATAAGAGAAACAATATCATTAGAAAAGATTAGGAACATGTTTTGAAACCGAGAGATTAGCATTTTTGTCCCGACACACAATTTGTGAATGATAAAAGAAGGTAACGAATCTTGACTTCTTCAAAAAGATAAAGTTATGCTAGGAAGGTCGCTTTCGATTTGTAGGTTCCAATTCGATACTACGATTTGAGAGGATTATATATGTTTGGTTTCGTCTATTTTTCACCATTCAAAGCTAAATTCGGTGTATCGCATACCACTGTCCCAATTCGTCCAACTTTATACTTTCCATATTTTTGTGTGGAGCTTTTAGTGTTACCAAAAGATAGTCGGGTTAGTCCGGTCCACTCTTACCCAATTAAGCAACCCATCAAAACCTAATTTAAAACTAAAATAGTTGTTATTAAATATAAAAACTCAATTTTATAGTTAACTAGAATATAACTCGTACGATCGCGTAGAAAAGAATTACTAGATTTAATTGTTATTCACCACCAATGTTAGATTGTGGCATTTGTTAACTATAAAGACGATAGAGTTTGTGAAGAAAGGGATTGCTGAAGGTTTGGAAAAGTTTATAACATTTTTACTTTCTTGGAAACTATGAAAACTCGGAGAATTCAGTAAAAAAAGAAAGAAAAAAAAAGAGAGGGGTATTCAATATGAGATTTGTATTTAAATAACAAATCATTTGTTATTCAAATATGAATTTTAAAGTCTTTTAAAATCCAATGTTATTGAACTTGTGATTTTAAAATATACTCTAAAATTCACTGTTATTGGAAATATTTTAAGTAGTAGATTTTAGGAAATGTGTTGTAATTTTAAGGTGTTTTAAGGTATTCAATATGAGATTTGTATTTAAATAACAAATCATCTATTATTCAAACATGAATTTTAAAGTCTTTTAAAATCCAATGTTATTGAACTTGAGATTTTAAAATATACTCTAAAATTCACTGTTATTGGAAATATTTTAAGTAGTAGATTTTAGGAGATTTGTTATAATTTTAAGGTGTTTTGGTGAAGTTTCTTTGTTAAAAATATGAAAAACCAAATTTCATAGTTTTGGATGGGATTCTAGAGTATTTTAATAAAAATCATAGCAACTTCACTAATTCACCCAAAATCTTTTAAACACTTATTAAAAAAAATTAAAACTTTCAAAATCTTCTCAAATACTATATTGAATACACCCCCAGAATCCTAGAAACAAAATAGTACACAAAGATATAGACATACATGCAAAACGACAAATATATCTCTATTTTGTTGAATGTATCAACAAATCACAATTATAATTCATGACGACGGTACTAAAAATCATAGCAAGCTTTTTCAAAATTAGTCAATTAAATATAGTCATGCAATGAAATTATCTAGAAGAAATGAATATAGAATATCGTTAAGACATTTATGAACAATCATGGCAACCATATGGTTTAGGGTTCTATAAAAGACAAAACATCCTCCACGTTCTTTTGCGGTTTGGTTGGAGAAGTTCATTTTTTTTTATAATTCCGATGATTCGGGCCGGGATAGAGGCCGACTAATCTTGGGATGTGTGCAAACTCGTTGGTTACAAAGATATTATGTGAAACATCCGGATCAAAGCCTAGAGCCAACTGGTCTAACAGGTGTGTTTTTGTTTACAATTATAGCCAAACCAGGGAGAGAACGAGTTTATGCCTTGTCCCCTTATCAAGTAACACCAGACCGCGACCGATGGGTTAAGGAGATCGTATTTGAAGTGGCTTACTTCTTATTTTGTTTTAATTATGAAGCAGCACCAAATATTTATTTTGACATAATTCATCTAGATTTGAAATGGTGGTAAAATTGGAAAGAGACTTTGCATGCCCTCTTTTTTTTTTTTTTTTCTTGTCTTTTTTCTTCTGTCATTACTCTTGAAAAAGCTCAATGAATCCATTAATATTAACACAGCTCTAATGCTTATTTAATGTTCAATTATATCCTCAAATGAGATGAATGTATCCACTAATGCCGATACTTTGATGATGTGTCTAATCTCATACGTGTTACCGCGTATGAGCTTGCGGGAGAGTGTTAGGAGATCTCGGAAGATACGAGATCAACTTGAAGATATGGAATTATTTGTAATTAGTTAATTATATTGTCTAATTTGGCAATTTACCTAAATGTTATTAGGTCTAATGATTTGTATATAAGGCAAAGCCTTAACACTTTTAGCAATGAGAAAACCGTTAATACTTATAGGAGTTTTCCAAATTCTGACAACCCGCTAGAGACAAAAAAGAGTCGTGGTTTACCAACGTCAACCACCACTAATCACCACCATGCGTCTCGTGTGTCACTAGAGAGGAGCTGTAGTCGTGGGAGGTCCGATCTGAGCCACATATACCATTATTGAACCAAATTAGAGAAGAATGTTCAAATCTCGAGCGTGCTCGTGTCAAGTAAGCCATCAGATTCGTCGTTGCCGTCATCTGAAATTGGTCTGACAGACCATGGGGTCGCCCACTCCAAATCCTTATGGGCGTGCTATGGTCACATCCAGAAACACAATAGTCTAAATAGGTTAAAACCAGATTTTTTCCGCAGACAAAATGAGCAAATACTAAATGGACATTGGGCCGTCCAAACACTTTTAAATTTTTGGATTTTGCTAATTTGGGGAAAAATAAGTCTCATTCTCAAACAACATTTTTCCGTCAAAACCGCCAACCACATTTTCAGCCCAAAATCACAAAAAAATATTTTTCAGCAAAACCGAAAACTATAGCCGAAATCATATTTTTATAACAAACCCACAACCGTATTTTTCAGCCAAATCCGCAAAACTGTATTTTTCTACCAATACCTTAAAAGTTAAAACTTTGTTTTCTGCCAAAATCGTAGTTTCCGCCAAAATCGTAAAACCTTATTTTCTCGTCAAAACCACAAAATTTTATTTTTCCGTCAAAACCACATAACCGTATTTTCTTGCCAAAACCGCAAAACCATATTTTCCAGCCAGAACAATAAAACCGTATTTTTTTGCCAAAACCGTAAAATCACATTTTTCAACCATAACCGTAAAACCGTATTGTCCCGCCAAATCGCAAAACCGTATTTTCTCGCCATAACCGCAAAACCGTATTTTCCTGCCAATACCGCAAAACAATATTTTCTGCCAAAACCACAAAATTAGAGTTGGTTTTTTACCCGGAACCGAAAACCCGAACCAGAACAAGCCTAAAATACTCGGTTCGGTTCGATTTTACCCGAACCGAACCGATACCCGAATTACACTAAAATATTAAATGTAGTAGTTATTTTTCGTATTATGGGTGTATATTTTGGTATTTTGGATATATTTTTTTAAGTTTTATCGATTTTCTGATATATTTTCAATATTTTAAAATTTTGAATATTTACTATTATTTTTTTTTGGGTTTTCGGATATATTTTCGGATATTTCAGAAATATTTCGGGTATTTCAGGTAATAAAGATCCGAACTGAACCGAACCCGAAAAGAACCCAAATTTTTTTGGGTAAATACCGGTTCTAAAATTTGAGAACCGAACCGATCCAGAACCGAACCGGAACCAAACTGAAACTATTTTAGTACCTAAATGAGTCTAAAAACTCTCTACCCGAAAGATCTGAAACCGAACCGAATACCCAAAAATCCAGGCCTAATTAGAAGATTAACATATGAAATGGTTTGATTAAAAATAATACTTCAAATAAATAAGCGGCCCTCACCTTTTCATATAGTGTTTTCTAATCTATAGACTACTAACCGAATACCCAAAAATACTGTGATTTTACGGTTTTGGCGGAAAAATGTGGTTTCGCGGTTTTGGCAGGAAAATATGATTTTGGGGTTTCGGCCGGAAAACATGATTTTACGATTTTGGCGGAAAAATATAATTTTACGGTTTTGACGGAAAAATATAATTTTACGGTTTTGATGGATAAACATGATTTTAAGGTTTTGGCGGGAAAATATGATTTTTGTGGTTTTGGCCGAAAAATTTAGTTTTGCGGTTTTGGCAGGAAAACATGGTTTTGTGGATTTGAGTTATTTGACTAAAAAATATGATTTGCAGTTTTTACGAGAAAACACGATTTTTCTTATTTTGACGGAAAAATGCGATAGGTTTCTCGCTTCTTCTTCCTCGAGAAAATACAATTTACATCGTATAGCAAATGATTATTTATTATAAAAAATCGTAAGCCTCAATTAGGGTTGTCCTTTTTAAACTTTTTTCCACATTGAGCTTGGCCGTGATTGAACCCGAAATTTCCAAAAAAACAACAAAAAAAAAAAGATAAGGATTTTAGTTTATTTTTAGGGCCTAAACCAGCCCTTGAAGTTTGAGTCCTTATTAACATCCCTACTAATAAGAAGTTGTTTTGAACTATTTGTCCATCATTTCGATGTAATAACCTTAAAAAAAAAAAAGGTTTAACAAAAAAAAAGAGCCTTTTCCCCACTAGATATTTTATTAAGTATTAATCATACATAAGAATAAACTGAACACTTGATGCTAATAGAAAAACAACAAAGCATAGGTTCTTTTTCTTCAACAGACAAAACATATAGAGTTTGAAGAGTGTCGTATGGTTTGGGTTTCTCATAAGGTTATTGGGTTCTCTAATTGTGGATTGTTGGGTTGTTTTGTTTTATCTGCAGGCTGGAATTAATCTGTCTGGAAACTCTCTAGTTTTCTAGATTTGTATATATGTGTAAGACAGTGTCAAACTAAAAGGTTCTCTCATAGATTTAACGAAATGAGTTTGGTTGGAAGATTTGGGAGCTTGATTTCTCAAGGCGTTTACTCTGTTGCTACACCATTTCATCCATTTGGTGGTGCGATTGATTTTGATCGTTGTTCAACAAGGAGAACGAGAAAACGAGTGGCAGATCCATGATTATATTTTACCGGGCTTAATGTATATCAAAATAAATTATTATTAGAAAATAATATAAATATATATGAGAAAATAGAAAAAATGAAATTTTCTTAAAGGATTTCTTTTCCTTTTCTTCAATTAAGAATAGAAAAAAAATGAAATTTTCTTTTAGAAGAAAAGAGAAAAAAATGGAAATGGGGTCAAACATAAAATTATTAAGGGGTCACTTAAAGAAATTTGATGTAATTAAGAAAGCAATTAATATTTTTAGTGGGAGTTAGCTGACCCTTTACCTTGTTAGTAGTTTAACAAATATCGGTAAGTGTTATTTATTCCCTCCGTTTCTTAAAGAATGTCGTTTAAGGTTCTTTCACACATATTAAGAAAACAGTCAAATTTTCTTTTATACCTTTCATTTATACATTGCAGAACTGTATCTCTCCTATTAATAAGCTAAAAGAACATGGATAAAAATGGAAATTTGTTTAAAATTCTGCATTGAAATCATAAAACGACACTTTTTGTGAAACAAATTTTAAATGCTAATTAATTAATTACTAGTAAAAAAATCTCATATAGCTATTTTTTTGCCACGGAAAAGCCACGAAAAATACACATATAGCCACGAAAATTTTTTCGTGGCTATAGCATCGTGACTTATTTTTTTCGTGGCTATTTGGGTTTTTTTCGTGACTTTTTTGTTGTTTTTCGTGGCTTTTTTATAGTTTTTTCTGTGACTTTTCAAGAAAACCACGAAAAAACCGTGACTAGTTCATGGCTATATGGAAATTTTTTACTAGTATAAAACAACTCTTATTATGAAACGGATGGAGTAAGATTTAATGCTTTTAATTTGTAGGAGTTGATGAATGAATACACACGTGAGGGATTTCTTGGAGTTGAGGGACAACAAGTTAGGAAGAATACATGAAAAACGTGTAAGTGCATGTGGTTTGATGTTATCTCATAAATTGGCCAAATGTAGGATAACTACACCAGTTGTTGAACTCGTTAAACCTCCAAATCAGTTACGATTTTATTTACACACTGAATAATGAATCGAACCTAATTATGAATTGATCCAAGGTTAATTGTATTTTGCAGGCAGTTGAACTCATTAATTATATTGGTTTTTAATAAGAAATCTAAGAACTAATTTATTCTGTTTTTTTTTTTTTAAAAACCAAACACAACAAAAAAAAACTCAGTATAAATCTCCATCGAATATACCAAAGAAACGTTAACTATCTCACGCAAAATTAACTGAAGTTGTTTAACAAAAAAAAAAAAAAATTAACTGAAGTGAACAAAAAAAAGGGCACGCGTATACAAATAAACCCTATAAGGCTGTGGGTGTAATCAAAAGAAAAATTTTCTTCTATCTCGACATAAACCGAGTATATAAATAAAAAAAAATTATAAGGAATACCACAATTTTCAAAAACCTTGTCTAATATACCATAATTGGATAAATCTTATAAGAACTACCACAAACCATGAGAAAAAGACGGTAATAACTTTTTGTCTCGTTTATTGGGAGGTATGACTTGACAGATGTGCATGATTATTAATGTTATATTTAATTATTTTTGTTTTTTATTTTTTTTTCGATTTACCTTCACTTACCACGATAGCTTCGATTTCTCCAACACTCCCAAGGAAAATCAACACTCCGATGGACAAAAATCCGATGGACATGCGTCAAATAGACAAACATCTGACGATCAAGCATCCAATGGACAAGCGTCTGCAAGAGAAGAATTTGATGGACATGATTCTGAAATTAAAGTAGAACATGTTACGATGGACATGATTATGATGGACAAGACTCCGACGGCTAAGAGCCCGATGTAGAAGCAGAGGTTAGTAGCTAAAGTGGGACCTGTTACGAATGATACATCAAAAACTATTTCTGACACTACCGTCCTAAAAAGGCATAGGCATGATGACATAAAATAACTTTGAAGATTATATTAGACATTTTTCCTCTATCCTACCATTAGTTGTGGTAGTTTTCATAAGGTTTTTCAAATTATGGTAGTTTTTATAAGTTAATTATTTAATTGTGGTAGTTCTTATAGAAAGCCCTATAAATAAACCCACTAAAAACCCGGTGACGGTCTCATAAAAGCTAACTCTCAACTTAATCATACGAAGTTTAGAATGTATATATGGATTATATATATATCGACCAATCATCGAGAACCAACAGAAGACATAACAAACTCAAGTCGTTATACCGTCTTTAGGGTTGTTACTTTTTATGACTGTAGGGTTTAAAGTTGAAACAAGACAAATATGTGGTGTCTAATTGGTCGAATTCGGAAAGACGTGGGGTTTTATTTTGTTTTTATATAATTACAGTAAAAGCCCACGTATGTAATATGAGAAAGGAAAATTAAATCTTAATGTTATTAGATTTAAGCCGAAAGTGAGGAGAGAATGTGACAGTGAGAAACAGACAGAGAGAATAACGAAGAAAAAGATTGATATAAAACACCTCAGTGGGTTTATCAAAAGGGGTGTGGGAAGCTTCAGAAACTTTCCCCACAAGTTCTTTCCTTGCTGCCTTTTCAAAAAAAAAAAAAGTTCTTTCCTTGCATGACATCTCCCAAAGAATTTACTACAACTCCAAATTTAGCAGATGAACTGTACTCCACTGGATTTCCATTACAGAATTTGATGTCCACGGCTGAAGACAAATGTAAAAAGTCTCTATGTCTTCCTCAAAGCCATGCGTCTGGATTATGCTTCCATGATAAGATCCAGTGATGGCACCAACCTCAGCTAAAATCTCTAATCTGTCAAACTTGGATTTGCTGATGCGTTTTACGTTTGGATAAATTGTGGTTTTGACATATGCAAACCTCTCAAGAATGTATTGCACATGTATTGCACATGTGAATTTATGCCATCTGATCATAAAATTTTGAATTTATCGGATCTTTTTTTTTTGTAAATCGCAAAGATCCAATTTTCACCACACCCTAACAAAAACACATCAACAAACCATAAAAAAAAAGTTACAAAGCCATTAATATTTCCCTTGATGAAAATGCGAAGCAACTCTTTAAAGTGCTTCACGATTTCATCACTCTCTATCTCTTTAACAACTTTACATCTAGGACCACAAAGACCTATGAGAAAGAGAGGAGAAGGCATATATTGGAAGAACCAAAGCTACAAAAAAAAAGATTTTCATTAAATGAAAAAAAACAATGTCATTTAAAACCTAGATAGAAAAAGTTTTATTTACCGCTCAAGGAACCCCATTCCTCCAAGAAAGAGGGGAGAAATTACACAGCCTGATGGTGGATAAAGTCTCATATTTGGCGGCATCGTCGTTAAGGTTTGCTCTCCTTCAACAAATGACGATTTTTTTCTTCTAATAAAAGAAGTTCTAGAGTTACTGGATTTTTACAACTGTAAAAAAAGGGGTTTGGGCCATATTATATTCAAAAACAAAAATTATCATACAACATTTCTAGATCTATGTAAATATATAGGATCACGAATGAAATTGGATCTCTCTTTTGTAATGTAAGATTTCCACCTTAAGTTGAAATCGGATCAAAACGTAAATGGCAATTGACCCGATTTCAAATTGCAAAGCAAAACGCTCGTCATCTTGTGGACGGAAGATCCTGGTCTTCCATAGCGCAAGCCCAATGGGCTTCACTAATCGAGCTATACTAAGATGTCAAAACTTGAGAACGGTTATTCGGTTGGAAAGGAGAATGCGTAACACGTGAGTTATACTTGTTTTCTTCTTCGCCACTATAGCAATTTTATTTTCGTTAAAGAACAGAAATAAAAAACTAAAATACAACTATTAATATTAAACTATTATTGTATCTGTTGTATGCTAAAAAGGTCTTTGCCTATTAACTTATCGGAGCGACCACCATGAATTGGTGGTAACTTTAGTGGAAATTGTTTTGAATTATAAGAAACGAGTTAGGTGGGTGATGCTAATCTTATTACATCTAAAGGTGATATATAAAACACGATATTTGTTTAGCAAAACAAAAATTATTCATGTTGGCTATATATCGCCCACAAATGCCGAAACAAATTCCAACAGATAAAAAAAATTTGAATAAATAAAAGCAAAATTGTATCCATATTACAACAAAGCATTAACACCAATGTAACATTGTAATAAACACGACGGCTATCTCATTAATAGAACGTAGGGCTGAGTTTTTTACCCGGAACCGAAAATCCGAACTAGAACGGGTCCGAAATATCCAGTTCGGTTCGGTTTCGGATAAGGGTGATTTTACCCTATGGGTAATATACTTGAAGACCCGTACGTATCGGGTAATATCCGAACCGAACCGATACCCGATCGGGTATCCGAATTATCCTAAAATATTAAATGTATTAGTTTTTTTTTTCGTATTACGAATGAATTTTTTGGTATTTTGGATATATATTTTTTTAAGTTTTATCTGGTTTTCTAATA
>OVAY01001351.1:543-30821 GCA_900406395.1 Kernera saxatilis | reverse complement strand
TCTAAAAAATGCTCTAAGAACCTTTACAATTCTCAATTGATCATGCTCTAAACGCTGTATGTTTCCGCAGTTGTGGAGGATCTCCTGGATGAAGCCGATTCGGGAGGTCAGTCATATGGAAGTTTTTTTATAGATTCGATAGATATCCTTATATCGCAAACTGAGTCACTAATATATATGATGACTGAAATTTATCCAGCACCATCATTTTTCAATTGTTAATTCGTCTTTTCCTTTTTAACAAATTAACTTTCTTTTTATATTCAAATTTGAAAGTCTACTTTCTAAATTCTTTTTAGTAGTTTAAAAAAAGGAAAATTGTACTTAATAACATCAAGCGGAGTTCAAATAAGGAGAATAACACCACGAAATCCAAAATTTACTTTATAACAATCTGACAATAGCAAATTCCCATTATACCCTTCTGCAACTCTCGGCTACTTTCTGACACATCTATCGTCATGTCAATTTTTGCATTTTTAGTTTAAAAAAAAGTGTAAATCCCAAAACTTTTATCAGTTTTGGTTTTAAAAAAAAATCAAAAAGCTTTTCACTTTCTACACCGTGTCATAATCTCTTGCAAAATTTCCACCATCTCTCTCCAATTTACCTCTGTATATCTTCCTTGTTCCAAAAATAGAGTCCTCTCACTCCGATCATGGTGGAACTGAGTCCCCAGATCTACCATCTGTCGCCGTCTCACACGAGCAGATCCAACTCGCAAAATCAGATCTATTTACGAAGTAAACCATAGGCTAAAGTTCAAACATACACGATTTGGGGAGCAAAAATTGAAACGACATGGAAGAATTCAAGAGGTGAATAAGATCTGCAAAAGGTGATTGAGAGGAGAGAGAATTTTACACTTTACAGAGTGCTACGAGAGATATTTTTTTCTTGTTTTTTTACTCAATATCGCGCACAAAAACTTATAATTATAACCCTAATTATAAATAAAAAGATATTATTATTGGAAAATCTTTCTTTAGTCTTAGTTGCAAAAGACGAGAGTCGAGAGACCTGAGGTTATTGGACTGAACTATATATTTCTTAACATAGTTTTCAAGTTTAGAATATAGATATCTTTTTCATATATAGTTGTCTAATAATTTTTGTTTTAAATGATTACATTCAAAAATAGTTAATTTTATATCTAAATAGTTGAATACATTCACAAATAATTAGTTAATATGCCAACATAATTAACTATATTGACATATAGATAACTATATTTACAATTATATCTATGTATAGTTAACTATATATCTAACTATATAGTTAATTTTATTTACAAATAATTAACTATATTTGTTATATTCACAAATAGTTGACTATTATCTATATAGTTAATATATAGTTATATATACAATTTGATGTGCGAAGTTTATGTGTGAAACTTATAATTTATTTTGTCAAACAAATAGTTAATTATATTAAAATATAGTTGACTATTTTTATAAAATATGATATAGTTCACTATTTTTATAAATCTAATCTGTGATATACTTTACTATTTATTTTAATAATATTTAATTTGTGATATAGTTTACCATAAAATTTATCAGTTCAAAAAATATTCAATTTTTTTGAAAAGTAAAAAACGATTGTTTATTTTTATGCTGGTCATGTCAACGTCGATAATCTTTTCGAAAAAGCTGATATTTTTCACTACAAAACAAATAGTTGCATAAGATATAAAATAAAATAGAAAGATAAAAGATAAGGATAAAATAGTCTTTTTGGTAGCTCATTTTGTTAGTTTATTAAAATTGGTTTTATGTTACTTACTTAAATTCACATACCCAGAATAATATTCGACAAATTTTCCCTTAAAAAAATTACTGTTCCACCGACAATTTTGCGAGATTCCAATATTACGTTACACTATAATACTATATCCTCATTATATATTGAACATTTATTTCAACACCACTTATATATCTTTTGATAACAAATATACTTTTAAATAAAACTACTAATTGCTTTTCCTACTTAACATGATCAGCCGCTGGAAATTAGATACAAAATATATAAACGTGATTTAGTACCTACCCATAAGCCCAAATCCCACGTGAGCGTCACGTGCATGATATCGAATCTATAAAAATTCTTGACACAACAAACAATTTCCCAACATCGTTAGTGTTCATTGCTAATGAGCACACAACTCTCTCGACACACACACACACAAACAAAATGATGATGATGATGAGGAGCCTTACCACATCATTACCATACCCTTCCCAAATCCTACTTGTTTTCATCATATCCATAGCATCAATTACTTTAGTGGGCCGAATGCTATCAAGGCCCACCAAAACCAAAGACCGGTCTCGTCAGCTTCCTCCTGGCCCACCAGGATGGCCCATTCTCGGCAACTTACCGGAACTAATCATGACTCGTCCTAGGAGCAAATATTTCCACCTCGCCATGAAAGAGCTCAAAACGGAGATCGCATGTTTCAACTTCGACGGCGTACGTGCCATCACCATAAACTCGGACGAGATCGCTAGAGAAGCGTTTAAAGAGCGAGACGCCGATCTTGCGGACCGGCCTCATCTTTTCAACATGGAGACCATCGGAGACAATTACAAATCAATGGGAATCTCACCGTACGGTGAACAATTCATGAAGATGAAAAGAGTGATCACAACGGAAATTATGTCCGTCAAAACGTTAAACATGTTGGTAAAATCGAGAACCATCGAAGCGGATAATCTCATCGCGTATGTTCGCTCGATGTATCAACGGTCCGAAACGGTGGACGTTAGAGAACTCTCGAGGGTGTATGGTTACGCAGTGACCATGAGGATGTTGTTTGGTAGCAGACTTGTCACGGAAGAAAACTTTTTTTCGGACGAGGGAAGATTAGGGAAAGAGGAAAAGAGGCATCTCGAGGCGATTTTCGAAACTTTAAACTGTTTGCCGAGTTTTTCTCCGGTGGATTACGTGGAAAAATGGTTGAGAGGTTGGAATTTTTATGGTCAAGAGGAGAGGGTGAAAGTGAATTCTAAGATTGTTCGTAGTTACAACAATCCGATAATCGACGAAAGGGTCGAGTTGTGGAGGGAAAAAGGTGGTAGGGCTGCTGTTGAAGATTGGATTGATACGTTCATTACGCTAAAAGATGAAAATGGAAAGTACTTGGTCACACCAGACGAAATCAAAGCTCAATGCGTTGTAAGTTAAAAAAAAAAGTTAAAATTTTATTTTAAATAGTAATTAATTATAAATAGAAAAATAAGATAGTCATCTAAATACTATAACACATATATCCCCAACGCTATTGAAAAAAAAAATTATGAAAGATTAATGTTAAATCTGTTTCAATAATATGTTTACACCTAATTTTCTTTTTAATATTAGTGATGTATTTACCATAAAGTTGATCAGTTTAACAGATACAAATTCTGTAATTTCCAAACAAATATATAAATAGAAAAACTTTATTTCTCCAAGAAATCAATACTTTAGATTTTATATAAATAATCGATTCTTTAGAAGGTTTTTTAAGATCCCAACTTGATCGGGTATTATTCTATCCCAATTTTGTTACAGGAATTTTGTATAGCATCGATCGATAATCCGGCAAATAACATGGAGTGGACACTTGCGGAAATGTTAAAGAATCCAGAGATTCTCAAAAAAGCTTTGAAGGAGTTAGACGAAGTGGTCGGAAAAGACAGGCTTGTTCAAGAATCAGACATACCAAATCTAAACTACTTAAAAGCTTGTTGCAGAGAAACTTTCAGGATTCACCCAAGTGCTCATTATGTCCCTCCTCATGTCGCCCGTCAAGATACTACCCTCGGGGGTTATTTCATTCCCAAAGGTAAACGAAATTCAATATTTTTTCTATAGGACTTCATGTTATTCCTTGTAACCAGTAAGTTTATGGTTTTCGGTATATTAAATTTTTTTTTGTAATTTGTCTATGATGTCACGACCAAAGTTTTTAATTACTGAAACTCGAGATGTTTGTACCGGTTAGTTGAGTAATGATTACTTTTTTATAATCAATATGTTTCTGCATTTTAGAAAGAAAACAAAATTGTCTCATATTGTAGAGATAAATATTTTTGTTTCTTTTATTTGAATTTCGAATATATTTTCAGCGTGTGATTGTGTATTTTACATTTTTCTAACTTTCTTACTTCTGATTTATTTATTTTCATCATATTCTTACTATCTTTAGATTCATGAATAGTTTTTGATGATGCATGCATTATTCCACAAAGTTTTCGTCCTCTAAACATTAATGTCTAACCAGTTTGAGCCACCAATATTCGTTTTGGTCAGGTAGCCACATTCATGTAGGCCGTCCTGGACTAGGCCGAAACCCTAAGATATGGAAAGATCCATTGGTATACAAACCGGAGCGTCACCTCGAAGGAGATGGAATCTCGAAAGAAGTTTCTCTGGTCGAAACCGAGATGCGTTTTGTCTCGTTTAGCACTGGTCGACGTGGCTGCATCGGTGTTAAAGTCGGGACGATCATGATGGTTATAATGTTGGCTAGGTTTCTTCAAGCGTTTAATTTGAAACTCGCTCCAGGTTATGGACCGTTAAGCCTTGACGAGGATGATGCATTGCTTATGGCTAAGCCTCTGCTCTTGTCCGTTGAGCCACGCTTGGCACCGAACCTTTATCCAAAATTCCGCCCTTGAGGAGAAAAAAATCAAGACGCCATGTTGTTTCTCTGTTATGTTTTCCGACGCTTAATTTGTCGTTTCTATTTTACGTTTCTTGACGTACTATTGTTGTTTGTTGTTGTTTTAGACTATCCTTTGCCAGAAAACACCATCGTCTTATTCGTGTATCCTTTTTGTTTGTATTTGCTGTCTTTTTTTTTGTATCTCCGTTACTTGATGAATATATACCAATCAAACTTTCCCTGTGGCAAAATTAGAACTTATGAGGTATTAATGATGGTCATGTTTAAGTGAGATGTTGTTACTGTCGAACATGCACGCAGTTCGATTTTCGGTGAGATATCGTTTCCAAACAGTTCGATTTTGGCTATATTTCTACAAAATTTGAATAATATTAGATCGTAAGAAGATTCCACTGGATTTGATCGACAGATGAAGTTAATATAGAGAGAAATTTTTTTTTTTTTTAAATTAGAAAGATCACTTATGAGTTGTAAAATGAACTGAATCAACGTTGATGATATATATGGTCAGACTCCACCAACGTAGTGGGATGCGACACTTTCCATGCCAATATATGATATGTATCATGATTCATATGGTTTATAATTTTATCAAAAAGAACTAACCCTTAATTATATAAACGTGGTTACCAACCCATAGGCATCCCAAATACACGTGAGCATCACGTGCAGGACTGAATGTACAATGAATGTTGCATGTACATTCATTACCATTTACAATTATCTCATATCACTTTTCCTAGTTGTCGATCCACAACTATTAACACCAAACATGAACCGATGACACGTTATCATTCAAGTTGTATACTATAAACAATGGGTCGAGTTTTATCAAGGCCCATTCAAGTTGTATATATACATGTTTTCTTTCTCGCTAAATATCACCGTGTGGTTCGTGTTTTGGTTTTCCTTGGATTAAAGATCCATTAAAATTGGATAATTTGTTTGCACAATAATTGCTAGCACGTCACAATGTTATATTTTCATGTGTATATAATTGAAATAATCGTCGTGACTAAGTTATTCTTTTGATTTTTTTTTTTTTAAATAATCGTATAGAGAAAAAAAAATGTATATTACTTGAATCACAAGTCACTGACTGAGAAACTTAGTCAAACCCACATATAAAAATAGAACACTTCCATTAAAAATTTCAAAGCACACAAAAAGTAAACTGTACCATCAAACCAAAAACATTCTCTAATGAACTTCATGTGTTTAGCATATAAATGGTTCATTAACATAGCGGTCATGACAATACAAACCTGGCCGTTGACTAAACCTCTGTGTCTTTAGAATCTCTCTAGCTTTCACAACCATGTCTTTGTTAGAAATCTTCTTCTCCTTTTTAGTCTTGGACAATATAGTCTGAATCGCGTCACTGAACGCTCCATAAGCTTTTCCAGTCCTTGTCACATAAACATCCTCGGATCTTTGATCTGTTTGACACCCACTTAACAAAATCCCCTTGTCAGGAAGCTTACTTTGGGCTCCAGATCCTGCACCACCTGTATTAACCTCGCGCTTGCCTAGGATCATACTAAGCAAACCTCTGTGACCATTTCTTTTCATTGATTTGGAGAGAATCACATTCGGGCTTGAGTCTTCGCCGAATACATTGGCAAGTGTTGTTCTGATTTTCCCATGTTTGATATCGGTTTGCCCGGTTTGTTCCTCGAGAAGACTTATGTAGCTATCGAGAGGTAGATATCTTGTTTTCATTTCCACTGTCTCACCATCCTCTATTTCGATCTCCCTGGTAAAGTTTTCGACGCCGTCTCCACGGTCTCTCTGAGAATTCGATATTCCACAAGTCGCTAGCAAACTCATCACAATGCTAACCAAGAAATTTGCAATCCCGGATTTCGGTGGTTTCACGTGGCTCTCCCCGATCTGTTCCTTTACTTCCTCGATGAGTCCACCACTATGACAAGAGTCCGAGATTATCGTCAGTCGACATCCTTCTTTTACTTCTGCCACCATGTCTCTAAATTCATGGTCTACAACACACATTTTTGGCAGCAAGGTGATTAGAAGGAGAAAAAAAAAAACAATTTCAAAACACCGATATATTCAAAATATTGTGACTAAGCTTCGAAAACAGAGTGCTCTGTTTTCCATGAATTTGTAGGCCATGACATTTCAGACGAATTCGTATATAATCTAACCCAAAGAAAGAAATAAAGGAAGGGATTACTTGTGATCACATACATACCCATTATCAAATTCATATCGCAAGGAGTGATACACTCGTCAAACCCTGTAGCGTCGCCTAATATTCCATTCTCTGGTGGGAGTCTCGTGCCATGTCCACTGTAATGAAAAACCATAATATCACCAGATTCCCCGTCATCGATGAGTTTCGTCAGAGCTTCGCGGATGTTCTTGCCGGTGGGTTTGGTGCTAGAATTGTCTGTGTCGATCAGTAGTTTGATGTCCTTCTTGGAGAATCCGTAACGGTCGATTAAACATCTCTCCATCCGGCGGACGTCGTTGACACAGCCACGTAGCTCCACGGCGGTTCCGGGGTAGTTGATTCCGATCAAAAGCGCTTTCTTTGCCATTGAAGAGTGAATGAATAATGCTTTTGGGGAGGAAGAGTCTCTGTTTCTTTCTTTCTAAGTATTGTTTCTATTCATTTTATTATAAACGAAAGACTTGGCATTCAACTATGCCCAATTGTCAAATACAGACTTACATTCTTGGCAGTTTTTTGGCCTTTTTCTCTTTGAGGCAGATCTCATTTTATAAGTCCTTGGTCCTCTTTAATATCAAATATACATATAAATATGTTTTATATATATAGATATAAGTTTTTCTATTATGAGAAGTGATTAACATGAGAGCTATTAAGCTAATCATTTGGATTAGTCGAGGGGTGGCCAATTTAGGAATTCAATAAGAGTTGACATTGTCTAACCGGTATTCCCCTTGAAAGTCGTCTATCTCAGGTCATTCGCTTTTTAAGAGACTCTTTAGGTTTGGCTTTTGTTTCGGTCTCACTTTAACATTTGAGTGAATTTTTGGATCAGCTATTAGCAATGCATAACTACAGTATATGTCTAAACAGATTGAGAATTATGAGTATTGGGTTTGTCTAAAGTTTTAGCTTCTTGGTTTCTTACCCTCTCTCTTCACTTTATAAGTGACAATGTGACATATATTAGTCTTGATATTTCTGTGCAACGAAGGAGCTTTGGCATGTATATATATATATATCTAAGCCCAATAGCTTAGGCCCAGTAATAATTTCAGGCCTTTTTGTGTCTGTATTGTAATCTCCCCTTAATCCTCCATAGCCCATCTTATACTTTCTTCGTTTCTCTGCAAAGACCAGCGATGATGATGAACAAAGGCGGTGGTTCCGGTGGCGGTATGGCTGGATCCGGTGGAGGAAGCGGACCGACGGCCGCCGCAGCCGCCGCTGCCTTACAGAAGCAAAAGGCGTTGTTACAGAGAGTAGAGACCGACATCACATCTGTCGTCGATAACTTCACGCAAATCGTCAATGTCGCGAGGGTAATTGATTTCTTTTCGATTTTAGACTTAGGGTTTACAGAATCCGATCCCTGGAGCAGAGGCTCGATTGAAGATTGCCGAAATCTTTTGGCAAAGAAAAGTTTTCGAATTTCCTTGGCTTTTTATTGAGGTGTACATCTCTGGTTTTCGGTAGGTGAGTGATCCGCCGGTGAAGAACTCGCAGGAAGCATACATGATGGAGATGCGAGCGTCTAGAATGGTAATTGCTTACTTCCATCCATCGAATTCGAATGATTACCTGCATTTAGGGTTTAGGGAAGCATTTGGGATCCGCAGCTCACTGATTTTGAAATGTTTCAAACTCTGAAACATTCACTAATGCGTCTCCAATATATCTAGTTTGACTTTTGTTTTCAACTGGGTTTGTTTTGCTAGCTTATGCCCTCATTTGTAGTTTGCTAACTGTGTTGTTCATTAATGGTGGCAGGTTCAAGCAGCTGATTCTCTTTTGAAACTCGTATCAGAACTGAAGCAAACCGCGATTTTTTCCGGGTTTGCATCACTTAACGATCATGTCGAACAAAGAATTACAGAGTTTGATCAAGAGGCCGAGAAGACAAATCGATTGTTGGCTAGAATAGCCGATGATGCATCGGCCAGTCTTAAAGAGCTCGAGTCTCACTATTACTCTTCTGCTCAGAGATTGACTCTAGACATTTAAAGGATTCTCAAATCCGGGTGTATAGCATCGCAGGAGGTTCTTCTAATTTCTATAGCCATCTTTAGGCTAAAATCTGATGTAAATGGCTTTAACTTCGAAGCTATTTTTAATCCAACTTTTTGTAAGCCTCTATGCCAAAGCAGAAAGTATGTAACATGAGTTCAAATTACTCAATGGAAAGTTCTTTCATTTAATCAGAAATTTGTAGGGAAGAATTTCGTTTTTACAGCGAATGTTCCTCCACTCGCTTTTTCCCTATTTTTCACCTTATTTTCTAAATGCCAAGCTTCTCTCTTTAATCTCAATAATCCTTAATGGTTCCATGGAAATTTCAGACATAGCAGGTCAATATTAATAATATTTTAAGATCAAGACGTGCTCGCCTATCTTCGCTGACAATGAAGCTTTGTTATATTCGTGACAACAAGTAATGTTTGGAATCTAAATGATAAAGCAAAGTCACCCAAAATTGATGCTTTAAAGACAAAAAAAGTTGGTTTCTTCTCACTGCGTAGAAACCAGGACACTCTCTAAAACTCTGGCCAGCGATGTTACTGAAACCCGGAAACAAGATTGTCTCGCCGGAGGTAATCTCTTCATTAAACAGCGATAATTAATATCATTCTTTGAATTAAAAAAAGTATTAGGAGTTATACGGATATACACATATCCTGTTACTAATAGATATACGTGTATCTTAAATTAGATAAGTATAGGAAAAATAACTTATACGTATTTGCCTCGTTAGGGTTGCTGACTCTTGTGTGTATATAAACTCAACAAGTTTTGCCAAATACATAAACTACTTAACAGAAAGCTGTAAAATTCATAGTCCTAATGTTCTTTTTTTGGGGGGTTGTGCAGACGAGTCATCATCGTGACTCACCCTCAAACTCATCAAGCCATAAAACTCAACAACAACAACAACAATCGCGCAAAGATATGGAGAAGCAATTTGATCAAAAGACAAACAAGTTTGAAGAACATCTAATAAAAACAGAGCCGTCTCTAATCATCAATCAAAACAATCGTCCTGCTCACAATAACATGAGCTCACGAAGCAACAACATTGAAAGCACATCATCTAATAAGCCTCACACAGGAGGAGATATTAGGTGGGACGCAGTGAATTCTCTGAAATCGAGAGGAATCAAGCTCGGAATCAGCGATTTTCGCGTTTTGAGACGGCTAGGTTACGGAGATATCGGAAGTGTTTATCTAGTTAAGCTTAAAGGAGCAAATAAGACGACGTATTTCGCGATGAAAGTGATGGATAAGGCTTCCCTTGTGAGCAGGAACAAGCTGTTAAGAGCTCAGACGGAGAGAGAGATTTTGTCTCAGCTTGATCATCCTTTCTTGCCTACTCTTTACTCTCACTTCGAGACTGATAAGTTCTGTTGCTTGGTTATGGAGTTTTGTAGCGGAGGTAATCTTTATTCCTTGAGACAGAAGCAACCCAACAAGTGTTTCACAGAAGACGCTGCAAGGTTAGTATAGCAACAGAGTATATTGAGACAGAGCAAAAACAGAGTATATCTTCGTTGATTCGGTTTTTGGATCGTTTTTCTTTTTTCTTTTTGCTAAAGGAAAGCTTTTTAAATAAATGAATTAAAAGGTCTAGACTCTAGAAACACACTTGAAGGATCAAACCAGCTTTGGACCATTAATTTATATGTCCTAAGTGTGGATCGTTTTTCTTACGATTTTTTTATTGGTCTCGTTCGAACAAAACACATTACGTATCGTTTTTTTTAAATCAAAATTTAGTATGATATGAGAATTTCTCGAAGAAAAATTAAGGTTTTAAGGCGGTTTACGTCAGCTTAGATTCGGATTTTTTTTTCTGTGGTACGATTTCGGTTTGTTTTGGTTCAAAACATGAACTAAATAAATGTTTGGTATTGTTACTTAACAGGTTCTTTGCATCGGAAGTGTTATTAGCATTAGAATACTTACACATGCTCGGAATCGTCTACCGAGATTTAAAGCCAGAGAACGTTCTGGTTCGAGACGACGGTCACATTATGCTCTCCGATTTCGATTTATCTCTCAGATGTTCAGTCAACCCAACACTCGTCAAATCTTCTTCCGTCCACGTCAACGGCGGCGGAACCACCGGGATCATCGACGACGATACGGCGGTCCAAGGATGTTACCAACCATCCACATTCTTCCCACGGATCCTCCAGTCGTCAAAAAAGAACCGAAAATCGAAATCCGATTTCGACGGATCATTACCAGAACTCATGGCAGAGCCGACAAACGTGAAGTCAATGTCTTTTGTCGGAACCCACGAGTACTTAGCGCCGGAGATTATCCGAAACGAAGGTCACGGAAGCGCCGTCGATTGGTGGACATTCGGGATCTTCATCTACGAGCTTCTCCATGGAGCGACGCCGTTTAAAGGACAAGGAAACAAAGCGACGCTTTATAATGTGATCGGACAACCTCTGAGATTCCCGGAATATTCGCAGGTGAGCTCGACGGCGAAGGACTTGATCAAAGGTTTGTTGATAAAAGAGCCGCAAAAGAGAATTGCGTATAAGCGTGGCGCGACGGAGATCAAGCAGCATCCTTTCTTTGAAGGTGTGAATTGGGCGTTGATTCGTGGAGAAACGCCGCCGCATTTGCCGGAGCCGGTGGATTTCTCCTGTTATGTGAGGAAACTGAAGGAATCTTTGCCGGCGGTCACCGACGGAGAGAAGAAGAAGATGTGTGGTAAAGCTAAAAGCGGTAGTAATCCTGATTACATTGATTTTGAATATTTTTAGCAACAATGAGGATCATATTTTTAAAAGAAAAATATTAATGTAAAATTTATTAATCAACAGTTTTTTTTTTTTTACAAATGAATTGCAACATTGTTAAAACTGAAAAAAATAGTTTGAATGTATAGATTATAGACTAGTGGAATAGAGAAAACATTATATCAGAATTCAAATCCGTAAAAAACGTATACATGAATTATTGATAAAAAAAAATAATATCTTTAAACAATATGACAGAAGTTTTTATTTTTATTGAGTTGTAGTTATCTATTTTCGATTAAAAAAAATCCGATAATTACAAGTACGAATCAAGTACAATTAATTTAAATATCTAAAATTACTATACAAAGTGTACTCTTATAAAAACGGACCGAGTAATTCATAAATCAAGAAATAAGGATATGGTTTTCAACTTTTTTAAAATCACTACTCGTCTACTCGATTATTACTAGAAATTCACCAAAAAACTCGGATATTGGATACAAAGAGGATCGGTTGACCCGATCACCACAATAGAGTTTGCTTGCTTACCCCATTTGTAAACGACGTCGTGTATTTATCCTTTCTATGAGATACATATGTTATGTTAGGCCGCAACAACTCTTCTGGGCCGAAGATATTTGTTTTTTTTTTTTTAGGAAAAGTGTAAAAAAAAGTTATTTTTGAGAGCAGATCGAAGCTTTGTTTAAAATTAAAACACTCCGACTTTGCAATGGCGGCTGGGTTCTTTCAAGCAGAGATGTCAATGTTATCCTCTACGTTGGCGCGCTCATACTCGATTCCTTTACGCAAAACGCTAATGTCTTTCGATTTTAGAATTGCAATGGAACGAAAACCTTTTCCCAGAATTCGACGCTCTCGTGTTGCTGCTTTCAGCTCGTCTCCTTCGCATTCACGAAATTTTCCAATTCCAGGTCAAATATTTGATGTTCGGCTATCGAAAACTGATTTGGGAAAGAAATAGTGTAGCTACGGAGCTTCCGGATCGTGATTAGCGTTTATGTTCATAAAGTTCGTTTTTTCTTCGTTTTTTCTTCGTTTCAGGGCTAGAGGATGTTTTTGTTGGTTATCTATTTGGGAGGAAGAAAGCAACAGAAGTAGCTCATGTGTGAGTACTCTAAACCCAAAACTTGAACTATTGTTTTTTCCATATGTCTTCACATTTGCTTTAGCAATTACATGAGAATATCTGTCTCTGGATTAAAGAAAAATTGAAGCTTATAATATGACTGCTGATTATTACCTTTCAGTGTGTGGGAAAAGGTAATCCAAAAGGGGGATATGGTAATTGATGCTACATGTGGAAACGGGAACGATACTTTAGCAATGTTGAAGATGGTTACGGATGATTCTGATGATTGTGATGGCTATGTCTATGCAATGGACATTCAAAATGATGCCATAGAGAGCACTTCCTCTTTGCTAGATCAAATCCTTGGTTCAAAAGAGGTTAGATGATAAGCAAACCTCGCTTCTATAGCGATTTGGTTCTTACTAATATCGAGTCTTGTTCTATCTCTGCTGAAGAAATGCAGAAGGAGCGCGTCAAACTCTTTAACATCTGTCACAGTAAGATGGAAGAGGTTGTTCCTGAAAACTCCCGTGTGAGGTACAGTTTAAATTCGATGAGCCGGTGCAACATTTTGATGAATCCATGGCAACATTTTGATGAATGCAATCTTTTTTTGATGATATGAGGATGGTAGCATTCAATCTGGGATATCTTCCAGGTGGAAACAAGTCGATAATCACTGTCTCGGATACAACATTATCGGCATTGAAGGCTGCTGAGAGAGTCCTAATGCCCGGTGGCCTCATCAGCTTGGTGGTTTACATTGGTCATTCTGGTGGAAGGTAATAAAAAAAAAGGCTGGCGAAAGATTTCTCTCATGATCTAATAAGGTGAAATCTGAAGTTTTGTAACGTAGTTTGTTCCACTTTTGTTGTTGTGAATTGGTTTGTTGTTCAGGGAAGAGTTAGAAGTGGTTGAAGCTTTTGGGTCGGGTTTACCGGTCAGTGATTGGGTCTGCTGCAAATTCCAAATGTTGAACCGGCCGTTAGCACCGGTTCTTGTTTTCATGTTCAAGAGAGAAAAGTGATTTATTGAAGCTTTGTGTGCGTGCATGTGCATCACCATTCACTTGTATGATATGTTCTTAATGTTTGATCTGAAAGATTATTTTGTTAATATATCAATCAATCTACTTTACCTTTGTTTTTGGAATTCTCAAAATCTGTTTATCACGCACAGGATTAGGGGAAAATGAAAACGACGAGGAAAAACATTAACGTAATAAAAAATGAAGAAAGGAAAAGACGACCACGGTGGGACTCGAACCCACAATCTCCCGCTCCGGAGGCGAGCGCCTTATCCATTAGGCCACGCGGTCTTTTTGTCTTACAATTACAATTATACCATATTATCCTTAAAGTTATTTATGATTCTCCTTGGAGTTGTTTAATCATATTATTATCCTTGAAGTTACAATCATACAGTTGTGTCACACAACATGAACACCGGGAGGATCTGTGTTTGAGAATAAGAAACAAATTTTCTGGTTTTTTAAAGGACTTTGATTTTCTATCAATCTCCACAAAGATAAATCAGAACTCCATGTTCCATAATCTTTATGTAAAAAAGAAAATGGATAGGACCAAGCCAAGCTTATGACATATCCACTGGCTTGTGATCTTGTAGCTTTTTCTTGGACTTTCTCATGAAGAAGAACCCACCATGGGCAAGTTTGGTTCGGTTGCCCATTCAGTCCAAGACCCATCATAGATTGGCACATTGGTTTTTCCCAAACGATGAAGTCCCTGACCGGTAAGAAAAGAGCAATTAGTCTCAGTTTTTTACCATATGCACAATAGATGAGTGAATTCTCTATGAGCATATAGTTACCAATGCCAAAATACAAGCCGTTACACCGGTTCCACAAGAGGCCATAATTGGACTGTCCACTGAAATGTCTGCAGATAAACAGTTAAAGTAATCGCTTAAAAAAACTTCTTACAGAATGTGCGCTAACAAGATGACTTTCTTTACCTTCTTGTTCAAACCGTTTCTTAAGCTCCTCTGCTGGTAACAATGTTTGAGAGGAATCAAACATCTGGCATAAGAATATAGTATCACATTCTCTGGTGTCAAAACGCAAATATAACAGTAAGCTCTTCAAGTTAGACGGTGGCTTACTTGAGGAAAAGGGACACACTTGCTACCGGGTATATGACCGCTCGGTATTCCCTTGCGAGGTTCTGGAGCAATACCATCAAATCTGTGAAACAGAGTAAAATTTATATCATATGCTACAACAAGCGGAATCACTTTTAATCATTAGCATATTAGAGTGCAATTATAAGCCAGAACAAGCAATAACTTTGGAAACATACCTAGCTTTTGCACGCGCATCTATGTGCTGATAAGTCTTATTCTCCATATTTTCCTTGACCTGTCAATTATCCAATTAGCTTTACAAGCAAACTATCTCAAAACATCTAATATACTGAACTTTAACAAAAATGATATCTATGAAGATGCACACCAGTTTGCTAGTCCGCTTCAATGTCACCAAGGATTTAATTTTGGAGCAATAAATCGAGTGAATCATGGAACCAATTAAATTGACTATCTTATAGTTTAGAAAACGCTAACCTGATCAAGTGTCCATACAAGATGTGACTGGAACTTTGTCTGAAAAGTTATTGGGCTAATCTGTGCAAGCAGCGAAGGAGTGTATAAACCATAAGTAGCAGATAAACAAACTGAATTTGCAATTTTCAGATACATAAGATTGGCAAAACCATTTCTATGAATGAACAAACTTACTGTTTGTCCTTGATAAATTTTCTCGACAGCCTCAGTTGCTGCACTGGCTTTCAAAATGGCATCACTCGAAGCACTAGATTCAACGTCATAACCTGAAGCACGCCATTTCGGTAGGCCTCCATCAAGTACCCATACTTTGTCATGTCCAAAAACTCTAAACATCCTGTTTTGATAGAAACGAGCAATCATCGATTTGTAACACCTGAAAAACCTATTCAGCAAAGAGAAAAAGCTTAGGGACATGGGATCTATAACTCACCACCATACACGAGCTGCACTAAAGATCCCTTTTCCATCATACACAACCACTCCATCTTTGTTCTCGATTCCAAGAGCAGAACAACCAGCAGCAAAAGCTTCCTCAGACGGTAGCATGTGTGGTAACTGTCACATGTAAATGAAATAATACAAAAAGTTTTGGTGGTTGGTTGAGCATTCATAAGACGCATAGAAGCTCATAATCAAAATTACGTTCACAGCAAAGATTCCAGATTTTTCCCACTTTAATATCGCATAAGAAACAAAATTATGCTCAAAATGGCAGCAATTAAGGGTACTTACTGATAAGATTTCACTTAGACATAAAAGTGATGAAAATGTGAAGTCAAAAAGTTAGAAATAACAACATGATAACATCGTCTCTAAGAAAAAAGACCGTGATGCTCACATTTGTTGTTCTATCTGATATTCCATCCAAATCAAAGAAGACAGCACCTGGAATATGAGCACCCTGTAGAAGAGGACAACATGCAAGCCGATCAACATAAAGCCGTGTACTAACTCTAATGCAGAGTTTTTCCTTTCCATACAAAAGTTTCATAGCGCTCATCCAGAACAAAGGCTTAAAGCTTATTTATTTAGTTCTCTACAAAACTGTACATATTCTCACTTGATACTCTTGGATTGGATTTCTTTGCTCATGTGGCATGTACCATGAGGCATCCAGAACCTGACCAAGAAAGAAACAAGTTACATAAGAATCATGGGAGACAAAGTCTTGAAGAAGTCCACAATCTCAACAAGTAAGTACGCAGAGACTAAAGTTCAACAAAGCAAGAGCGACGGTTACCTTTATATCAGCCTCTCTAAGATTAGAGTGGAGCCAACCAACAGAAACAACAGGCTCATTGGTAGATATGGATGAAGTAGAGTAACCAGGTTTTGGCCCAACTCCAGTAGAAGCCATGACTCGACCAACGTAAGTAGATGATTTATAAGGTGAATAGGCAGCAGAGCGTAACTGTGTGCTGAATGCTCTCGTCTGCGATAATCATCGTTTACAAAACGGGAAAAAAACAAAAACTCACTAACCGATGAAGGAGCTCAAACTAGAAATGAAACAACGATCAAACGAACACCCAGTTGAGAGACTAATCGAAAATCGAATTAGTTAAAGCTTACATTCAAAAAGGTTGCGAAACGATGGGTCTTCTGCGGAAGCATAAAAGTTAGAGAGGGATTAATCACGCAGTGACCAGCTACTGATAAGGTTCTGGAGAAAAGAGTCGAAGCCATATCACCTCAATACCATGAAGAGAAGAAATTGTTGAGTTAAAAGCCGCCAAATTTGTTCCTTTCAGATTCTCCGCGGAAACCAAAAGCTCGCAATTTTTTCATTAACGATGGCTGCTTCTGCCACCTGATCGGGAAAGGTAACGCGACTAGTGCGTGTTTGGTTACACAAAACGCGTTTTTCTATTAAATTAACGTTTGCGCTCACTTTTTTAAACGCCGTCGTTTTGTTCTCCTTCCCCTTTCGTCTTCGTAAATTCTCACTTCAACCTTCTCTGCAAGAAACCTAAAAAGCTATTTCTTTCATCTCTCTTAGCTCATTCGATCTCGATATCAAAGCTAAGGTAAAGCTATTTTCATCCCTGTGGTTGTTCCTTTTTCGAGGGTTCGAGTCGATCTCAATAGTCCTGTTCTATTGTACTGTTTTAGTGACTGATGTTTTACGAAAACGGAACCTTTTGATCGCGCTGGCGTTGAAACCCTAGAGCCTTAGAACTGTTCCTGATTCCAAGAGTCTGGAACTTGATCTCCGCTTGGGTAAAACATTAGATTGACCCCCTTTTTGTGTGTTTTACAGTTTTTGCGGATTTGCTTAAGGTGAAATGGGGGACAGTCAGTATTCGTTTTCTCTCACCACTTTCAGGTACGAACTTCGTTAATCATACAAGTACATATCTTCCTAGCATTTGGTTCTGTTGCATCGGCTACTTTTTCCTGTGGCTAATTTGTGTTGTGGGTATGAGACAGCCCATCTGGGAAGCTAGTTCAGATAGAACATGCCCTTACAGCTGTTGGATCAGGCCAAACATCTTTGGGGATTAAAGGTTTGTCAATGACATGATGGAATGCTAAGAGGTTAAAGAAAAATTGTAGATTTCTTCTGATCTTCTAGATAATAACTGCTTTCTTGCTGCAGCTTCTAATGGAGTTGTCATTGCTACAGAGAAGAAATTGCCTTCCATTCTGGTTGATGAAGCATCTGTAAGTTGATAATTGCCTTGCCTAACCATATAATGGTAGACTAACGTGCTTGTGATAGATGAGATTGTTGTATCCTTACCCGATATCCATGCTTGTAGTCCTTTCCTAGATTTTTTAGTCCAGGAAACGTATCTGGCATTAACTTTTCTGTTTCGAGTGTTTCAGGTTCAGAAGATTCAGCATTTGACTCCTAACATTGGAGTTGTATACAGGTTTTCTTCTTAGCTGTCCTTAGATGTTTTTTTTTTTTTACTGTTTTTGGTGTTATAGCTTGAGTGCTAACCTTTCAGACCCCAAAAAAGAAAAAAGCTTGAGTACTAATCTTTTGTATTTCCTTCTATGAAGTGGCATGGGTCCTGATTTCCGAGTTCTTGTTAGGAAGAGTAGGAAGCAGGCTGAGCAATATCTCCGATTGTACAAAGTAATCATATCTCCCTTTTGTGATATAGTTCCGACTTCCGATACTTAAACTTTCTTGGAATCCTTGCTAATGTGATATAGTTTTAGTTAGTTGTGTTGTTTTTTCCATAAATGTTTTTTTTCCTGTCAATTATGTTGTTTTATCATCTAAGGAAGTTTTATTGTTGCAGGAACCTATCCCTGTTACTCAACTTGTAAGGGAAACCGCTACTGTTATGCAAGAGTTTACTCAATCAGGGTTAGTACTATATTTTCAGCTTTAATTTTAAAATTCATTCACATCTCATATTTTACTTTCTCCCATATTCCTAGTATGTCTGAATTAAACTGAATTATTTGCTCAGAAAAGGCAACTTTCGAGTGCGCAGCTTTGCACTCTCAATTTGAGATTTGATATTGACTTGGGATGAAATATTGTTGCTTTAGCATATCTATACCCATAGCTTAGATCATATTTCATGTTTCTAATTTTTGTTACTTTCTTTTGGTATAGTGGTGTTAGGCCTTTTGGGGTTTCTCTGCTGGTGGCTGGATATGACGACAAGGGTCCACAACTGTATCAGGTATTTCCTCCTTAGGATATGTATCAGTTGATTGACCACAATCGAGTCTCCCAATCTTCTTAGCTCAGTTTCCACTCTTTTACCAAAACTTGTAGCTGAGTATTTACCTTCTTGCACCATCCTGTTACAATCATTACCACCGTATTTTTCTGTTTAAACTGAATTACTTGAGAATATAACATGAGAATTAAAACTTTGCTTCAGAATTTTTCCTCACTCAGGTTCTAACTCTATACTTTTTTCTTTTTTTTCGTTAGGTGGACCCATCTGGCTCTTATTTCTCCTGGAAAGCTTCAGCCATGGGGAAGAACGTTTCTAATGCAAAAACATTCCTTGAGAAAAGGTAATATTGTTTATCCAAATATGGTAAATACGTGGAAGATTCTATAACCAGTTAACTGATCTTGGATTGATCACTCAAATTTGTTAGTTTAGGCCCCTGTCGTAACAGTAGACCACTATTCTTTCGCTGACCAACCCTATCCAACCATAAATATTCTTGCAGGTACACCGAAGACATGGAACTCGACGATGCCATTCACACCGCGATACTGACATTGAAAGAAGGGTAAGTAAGAATCTACGGATTTAAGTTCTCTTGATCATTCATTAGTAAAAAATTTCCGAGTATTGTGGCTGTTAGATTACCAAACCCATATCACTGTATTTTAGAATGAAAGCACAGGATTATAAAGCATTGCAGTCTTGTTGTAAACCTTAAGCTATTTCTGAATAGCGTGTACACACACGTATGCATACATATGTAGCTTTAATCTTCTTACACTGTGCCGGAAAACCTGGAAGCCTTCACCCCCTTTGTTTTTATGTTTTTGGTAGCTTTGAGGGAGAGATCTCGAGCAAAAATATTGAGATTGGCAAAATCGGTGCTGACAAAGTTTTCAGGTACCCTTTTTGTTCAAAATCATGAATCTTTGTTGCCGCTGCTGATGTTTGAATAGATTGGTGTTGATACTCAATTAATTTTCTGGGGTTAATGCAGGGTACTAACACCAGCAGAGATCGATGATTACCTTGCTGAAGTCGAGTAACTTCCCGCTAGTCTAGCAACAAACATGGGTTTAAGACCGGCTTTTCCTGGCGTTTGCAGAGTCTTAAAGAGTTATTTTTTCTGTAAAACTTTGGATCTTTAAATTGTTTGTCGCTGTACTCAAGCTGAATGTCTTTCTCATGATTCAATAACTAATGAAATCTGTTTTCTTATCAGTCCTTGAATTGGTCACACGGCCACTTTCACCTCCATTTAAGAAATTGCAAATCCTAAAACTAATTTTTATTCCATTCATTACAACACAACAAGTCAATAAGTGTCTACAAACGGAATCATGCATCCTTTTGAAGAAAAATCCAATTTGACGGAGTAATGCTTTTACAAAACTGTTGAAACACAAAACCTCCTAGGATGATACTTTTGTGAATCATGCTGTACAGAGTCGCAATCGAGCTTCTTCTTCTTTCACCAGTAATCCATACAGGAGCACACACCACTCTCAAAATGGTGAAACCGATACTGATCTCTTAACACGATTCTACGTCCTATTACCTTACTAACAAACTTGTAAACAGAGTGACAATCACTGCAAATGCGAAGGTTCTTAAAGATTCTAACCGTAGAACCTTCAGGAGTATTCATCAACGCGTAAGCAAGAGCGAGTCTTTCGCTATGATTCCAAAGATTGTGCTCTTTTTGTTCTTCATCTGTGTCTTGCAACGCCTGGCTTGTATCCGCTACATACCCAGATTCTTTGATCAGCTTCTTGATGTCTTCTAGCTTCGCGTATATCTCCAATGTTTGCGGATGAGTTTTGTCTCCGATGCCAAACGTACTCACTTTGTCTTTTAGTTTCACCCAACTGCAAGCTTGTTTCTTCTTGATGTTCTTGAAACTCATTTGCTTTCTCACACTCTCTACATCTTCCCATCTACCTGTTGTTGCAAACATATTTGAAGACAAGACATAAACAGAATCATCTTCTGGTTCTAGCTTCGAGAGATGTTCCGCTGCTTTTCTCCCACGGTCCAAATCCCCGTGGATTTTGCAGGAAGCTAACAAACTACGCCACACAAGGTCGTTTGGTTTCATTGGCATTTTAGATATAAAGGTTTCAGCTTCAGCTAGCCTCCCTGATCTTCCAAGAAGATCAATTACACAAACGCAATGTTCAATCGCCGGTTTTAGACCGAAATCTCTTGCAATCATGTCGTAATACGCAATGCCTTGGTCTACTAATCCCCCATGGCTACATGCTGTAAGAAGAGAAACAAATGTGACATGACCTGGCTTGATTCCCATTTCGAGCATCTCATGGAAGGTCTCGTACACTTTCTGAAAATAGCCGTGTCTTCCAAAAGCTGATATTAGTATGTTCCACGAGGGGAGTGATCTATTCACCGATGGAGGAAGCATTTTTACCACTTCACCTATTTCCCCGCATTTGCTATACATGTCTGCAGCAGCGTTAAAGATGAAACAATCTTCTTCAAACCCGAGTTTTACAGCTAAACCATGAAGTTGTTGACCTTCCTCTAGGACCGCTAGCTTCGCAGCAGCAGAAAGTCCCTCAGAGAAACTAAACTGGTCTAGATTCAACCCAAAGCTTCTCATCTTTGATATAAGTTGTAGCACCTCTTCTCCATGACCGTGGTGAGCATTTGCCGCAAGCATAGCATTCCACGTGATAATATTTCTATTATCTAATCCGTTAAATAGGTCCTGACTCGAGCTTAAATCACCACATTTCGCGTACATAGTGATAAGCGAGTTTTTCACGTGTTCATCCGATTCAAATCCAACAGAAACTATATAGGCGTGTAATGGCTTCCCCCGTTCAAGCAAATCACCAGGCATTAAGCAAGCACCAAGAACACTTACCACTGTAATATAATTTGCAGGAACACATTCCACGCGCATTGTTCGAAAAGCCGCCAGTGCCTTGTCGGGATCTTCATCCTCAGCATAGCCACCAATAAGAGCATTCCAAGCTACTTCATCTCGACTAGACATCTGTAGTAGTACCCGTCTGGATTCGTTCATCTTGCCTATCTTTCCGTACATAGAAACCAATGCATTGCCAATAATCTGATTGTCAAATAAACCGGTGACCACTACAAGCCCATGAAGGATCCTGCCCTTATCGAGGAATTCGGGACTAAAGCAAGCAGCCAATGCACTTGTAAAACTCACATAGTTCGCTGATTTTCCGGTCCTTATCATTGAACAGAGAAGTGCTAAAGCATCTAAGCTCCTCCCATCCTCGACAAAACAAGCCAGCAGAGAGTTCCATGAGATCAAATCTTTAGCGGGCATTTGTTTGAACACCAACTCTGCCTCTTTTGATCTTCCAGCGCCTGCGTACATTCTCAAAAGAGTATTACACACACAAACAACCGAATCAAACGCCATTTTAACCACCAAACCATGAATTCCAATACCCCATTTTTGGTGATCTACATGACCCAAAACTGATAACAGAGTAGACACAGTGGTGGAGTTCACTTCCTCATGAAAACGACGCATCAAATTGAAAATCCTAAATGATTCCTCGAAATGACCATTTTGTGCATATGCCGCGACAATCGAATTCCATGAAATTGTGTCACGTTCAGACATTTGGTCAAAAATGTACTTTGCATAGTCTACATTCCCCAAATTACCAAACATAGATATGAGCGAATTCTCCACTGCGAGCTTACAATCCAGTCCCGATTTGATAACATGTCCGATAATTTGACGCCCCAAGGATTCATCTTTAATCAATCCGCAGGAAATGATTACCGAAGACATGGAATTTTCGTTACACCCAACTCCTTCTCCTCTCATACATTTATAGATATCAATTACTTCCTCTGGGTCACCCTTATCCGAGTAACCAACCATCAGCGAAGTCCAAGACACCACATTTCGTTCAGGCATCTCCTCAAATATCTTCCTTGAACACGAAACCAATCCATAAACCCCATAGAGATGCAAAATAGCAGTACTCACGTAAACGTCAGACAGCAAACCAGACTTAGCCACAAAGCCGTGAACTTGAACCCCTTCTCTGAACATAAACCCTGATCGACCACAAGCTGTTACTAAACTGGCAATCACAAAACTACTTGGCTTAATACCAAGATCACACATCTTCCGGAAAAATTCAATCCCTTCCCAGTACGATCCAACACGGACAAGCCCCGACATCATGGTATTCCAAGAAACTTCGTTTCTCACAGGCATTTCATCGAACACGTAGCGCGCGGGTTTGACTCTGCCAAACTTCGCGTACATGTTAATCAAAGTGTTCGTGTGCAGCACACTCAAACGAAGCAATCCCTTGACACAAAGCGCGTGCACAGTTCTTCCAGTAGTTTCTCTACTGATTTGAGAGAAACCATTCTGATGGAAACAAGTTAATTCCGGGTTCCAATGGTCTGAGAGCGAGAAACGTCCACCCAATCTGGCAACTTTTTCTCCTTCTTCTTCTTCCAACCTTTTCAGACATTGCAATGTCGAGATTCGTCGGGTCCTGGAATGGCGGGAGAAAAAACCACTTAGCAAACGTGATTCGCCGCCCTGAAAAGACAGGACTTTGCGGCGCCAGCTGGCCAGCTCTAATTCGTCGGTGTTTCAACGGTGGTTCCCGGGAAGTTCAACGGATTGATTTTGAAGGAAACCTAGAGAAAAAAACACTGCTTCTTGTTTTATCCAAAATTACTGAACCGGTTTAGGATAGGAACTAAAAATTCTGGGGCCGGATCTTATTAAGCAATAATTTCAATATAAACCCAATACTATTCTTCTGATGCTTATTGTTTTATCCAACGCCATTTAACTCATTGCAAATCACTGTCACTCACACTGTGCTTGACGGAGAAGATCTGGAGCAATGCAAGGATCGCTCCAAGAGAACTTTCAGCTGTGCAAGAACGTCTTATCTGTATCTGTCTGCTTCTCCTTCAACGTCTCCATTGAATGCGACCAATTGAGAGAGATGAAATCACGAAATTGAAATCGATTCTGGAGAGAATGGTTAATTTCATCAAGTGGAAGAAAACGTTTTATGGTAACTTCCTCTGTTTTACAAGGAAACTCCCACAAAAGTTTGATAATCGCTTCAAGCTTACAATTGAGGGTAAAACTTCATCTATTTTTGAAAAGGACTCAAGACTTGTTTTTTTTTTGTTCGTATTTAGCTGCAGAATCAATTTCGAGACTGTAACAATTAATCTCTCTCAAATCCTCTGTTTCTGGATGGTTGTTAGCTGATAGGGAATATTACCCCCAAAACATGTTTCCTTGCTTTCACTACAAAGCGATCTTTTGCAGATACAATCTTACCGCTCTGTAATATCTACATTCTGTTACATTTCTACGCTACTACTACATGCATCTACCTGATCTTGCCAAGAATGTATCTCTATTGTGGATCTTCAATTTGGATAATAATCACGTATTTAAGTGAAATGAGTTGTTTATGGCTTCATTAATGAATCAGGAGCTCGTAACTCTCCAAAAGTGATGATGATGACGATGATTCTTCTTCGTCTCCTGTTCCCTCTTTATGCTGCTGTTGTTGGTTATCGTTTTCTTCTAACCCGAGTTCGCTTTCCAGGTGCCTGAACCATTTCTCAACTTCATCTTCTTCAGACTCTTGAGGAACCCTTGAAGTCAAAATGTTCTCAGGTTGTTGGAATGAGTCTGAACCATCTATGAAACTCCAGATGTCGGGATCTAAATCAAAAGGTATCTCCATCAGCTCTGGTTTGTCTACCTCTTGTAGCATCCCCGTAAATTCGCCATAAGCTTGACTATACTCAAACGTTTGACCTATCTGTACATCATGTTCTTTGCTTGAAATATTGGAACCACCAAAAGACATTGAAGCATTAGGATATGAGTCTTGAGAGGTCTCTTCTTCAATCAAAGAACCTTTTGAAGCCGGTTCATCGGCATTAAGGTTAGTGTCCGAGCTCAATCTTTTCTTGAGATGTGTATGCCACACATTCTTAATCTCATTGTCTGTTCTTCCTGGCAGTTTAGAAGCAATCTTCGACCACCTGAATCCAAAATGCAGAAAAGCTATTGTCAAAATCGAATTTTTGAGCCACACAAGGTAACACAGACTTGTTTCCAAACACAGACTTGTTTCCAAAGCTCTGGTGAAGTTTAATGATGGTTTCTTCTTCCTCTGCGCTGAAATTGCCTCGTTTCACATCAGGTCTGAGGTAATTAATCCATCGAAGACGACAACTCTTGCCACACCTCAACAATCCTTCATTGCATGCATAGATAGATAGATACATAGAATCAGAACCAGAAGATTAGAAAAGCTAAAGAAAAGGACTTTAGAATCAGAAAGATTACCAGCTTGTGTGGGGAGAGATCTCCAATTCTCATGACCATACTTGTGAATGAAAGAGATGAGTTTCAAGTCTTCATCCTGGCTCCATGGTCCTCTCTTCACTTTGGTTTTGTCACAACATGGCGCTCTTCCTTTGCCCATTCTCTCTCTCTCTCTCTCTCTCCTCTCTCTTACACATACACTTTTAAGATTCTTTTTTACCAAATCTAATTGTTCATATGTGTATTTATACAAGGAAGTGGTGTGTGATCCTGACATTGAGAAACATGTTATAAACAAAAGACGAGGACAATTGTCAAATCAGATTTGTTGAAGTTAAGAACTTGTCTATATTGTGGGTGAGTATCTGGCATGATTCCATCTTTTTTAACTACTGTATATACTTCCCATTTATATATGTTAAAATAAAATAAAAAACATATGTTTGAAACTTCAAAATCGAGTCTTACCGTTTTTATTCGGTCTGAAACATATAAAGAATGCCTCTGACAAATCTATAAGTTGAATCTATCTTTATAAAGTAAAACCAAATTAGATTAATTTAGAGGNAAATAGAAAAAATTAAGGGTAATTCCATAAAATATCACATTAAGTTTGTGTTTCAAAAATACCACAACAACTTTATTTTTCCATAAATACCACCATTAGTTTATTGTTTCCAAAAATACCACAAAACTAAAACTAATTTTTAAAAGTTTAGAATTTAGAATTTAATTTTTTTGGTTTGAGTTCACTAATTTAGGTTTAGGGTATAATTTTGAGGGGTTAGGATTTAGTTTTGAAAGTTTAGGGTTTAGTTTTGAGGGTTTAGATTAAGTTTAAGTTTTGTGGTATTTTTGGAAATTAAAACTAAGAGTGGTATTTTTGGAAAAATAAATTTGTTGTGGTATTTTTGTAACATAAACTTAAAAATGTGGTATTTTTGAAAATTGACCTTAGATTTATCCTTGTGATTATTATCGGTTTGTGAAAAAAAAAAATTGACTAATTTAGTACTCTGCAAACTAGCGTAACTTTCTTTTTTTTTAATAAACTTGCGCAACTTGTTAGTTTGTTTTTTTTTTTTTTTTTGATAANGTTTTTTTTTTTTTTTTTTTTTGATAAAAACAACTTGTTAGTTGATATTAGCTTACTGTAAATTTTGAGACTTAGACTAAATTAATACTCTTAATATGGGTCATTAAGTCTTTCCAAGTCAAATCGGAAAGGCCCATAATAATTTTTCTATCTATGGCTATACCAACTTTTGAAAACGGTTTTGCCAAGAAAAAGAAAGTTTTTATAAACGGAAAATCGTAAAATAAAACTTCAATTATAATTGTTTTTTGTTTATACTTTAAGTTATTAATTTACCAAAAAAGACGCAAGGAGGCTAATCATGCTATCACCTTTAGACTGCCATCTCATATCAGGAAATATATCCCCTATTTAATTATATTTTGCAACGTAAATAAAAATTAATTAACAAAAACAACAACTTTTGTTTTCATGTGCCATTTATATTTTTGTCTTTAAAACTAAAATAAATATAAATAATCTTTAACGGAAAAAAAATAGATATAAATCAATGGAGTAGTGGATTATATATATAACAGAATAATTGTTTATTCAAAAATGGCATTAGAGTACATCTCTAATAAAGTTATAATCATTCATAGGTTTCTTTTGTTTGGTGAACAACTTACGAAAATGTTATTTTAAGTTGAATCAATTAGGTTCCAATGCAATGAAAGAGAACCTTTAAGTAAACTAAGTTGAAAAAAATGGAAGAAAGTTGGAATGTCCCAATCGATGACGAGCAGGAAAAAGAATCTTATAATAACTGAAAAAGATGATCGGAATTTGGATGACGAAAGCACAGGTGATGCTATTGGCACGCCTCTTTTTTTAGTCTACAATATGGTTCGGCAGCCCGTTTCTTTAAGAAATAAAAATACCACAAGTACAAAGTTATAAATTGTAGTACATTTGTTGTCTATTAATTAGGTGTGATTTGATTTGGATAATCCAAAATCAAGGAATTTTGAACGTATATGTACTATATCAAGCATTGGTTTTAAAGCTATGTCTTATCGCGCTTGTATTGTGCACACCAAATATCTCTATGTCAAAATGCAATTAGCTAATTGTTTAACTATTTAATCCACTATTCAATAATTTGATCACACCGTTCCTTTCTTTTTAATTGAGCACAACGTTTTTTTCCCTACACCGTAAATTTAAATACTAAGTGACAAAAAAAAAAAACTACCCACAAAACTAAAATTTGAAGTAGAGTCTGCTTATTTAGCGCAAAAAAAAAAAAAGGAAGAAAAGAAAGAAGTAGAGTCTGCTTTAAAAATGAGGCCAATATGAGGACTGGCCGCACTGTTTCCCTTTATTTTACTATAAAAAATGTCTTTTTTTCACCAAAAGATGTCTTTCTTAATAAATAGAGTATGCATTAGTTTTGTGTGACACTAGTGTTCATACTTTAGTAGCAGTTAACCAAGATCTTGCTTGCCAACCAAAATAGTTTTTTTGGGCAAAAACAGAAAAGATGTATGTTTTCTTTGCCTTATGTCAAATAAGAAAATCAGAAATGCATCACTAGTATAATTCGTATCGGTCTCAATCATTCAACGTCAAAATCATATTTACTGACTTTTGTTTTTTAACAATGGTCTAATAGAACAAGTTATGTGTCTGTGTGTTCACATCAGAGACCAACTATATACTATTTGAATGTGTATTTTTATGTTGTAGTAATAAGCAAAGAATGCATGCACGCATTATTTGATATATTTTGGCACGTCGCGTTCAATCTTATAATTTTTAAATTATCTAACAAAATATCACATGTTCAATATATACAAAAATAATATAGTTTGATTAAAATGGATGTGCATTTTTGTGTTTTGGATTTTTTGAATTTATGAATGAAAACATACGACGTCTCAACAAGAAATATTAATGATAATATATTTTATAGAAAAATATCCAAATATATCCTAAAATACTATATTTTTAAGTTTTTTTTTTAAAATAACATCACTAGTCACCATTATTTTTTTTTTTCAAAAATAACATAAAACTAAAAATAATTTTTAAATAAAGATTTAGAATTTACTCTTTTGAGTTTGGGTTTAGGATTTATAGTTTATAGTTTAGTTTTGAGAGTTATAAGCTTTATATTTTAATTTTGAGCGTTTGAGGTTTAATTTAAGTTTTGTGATATTTTGAAAATTAAAACTAGTGGTTGGATTTTTGGAAAACAAAAATTGTGATGTTACTTTTGAAAAAAAAAATGTGGTATTTTTAAAAATTGCTCTACATTATATTTATATATATGATCACAAGTGATTAACTCAGAATCTCTTAAGAAAAAATTAAGTTTTGAAGTGGATATGCCGAGTCAGGTCTTAATTAGTTAATTATATATGATTGAACGAAAAATATAGTTGATTAAAGTTACCTAATTTGCTAATCATCACATGACGATGTGTTTGATTAATTGAAAACAATGATGGATTTATTATAAAAGTAACCCCAATACAGGGCACCTAATCTTGAAAAAAAAAGTTTTAAAATTTTTTTTAAAATATATATGAGTTGGTTGGTAGAAGATTTGGTTAATAGTGATGGCTTTATCAATGAGTCATGACTACCTAACTAATCACTCATAAGTCATGTAAGTCCTGTATAGACTTATGCATTTATAATCCAATATAAGCGCATCAATTGATAAAATGAGGGTAAGTACGTGGTAGATTGAGCAAAAGTTAGACGATCACATTACATGTGCATGACGCACGTTAATTTGGGAAGTATTAATTACTATTTATTTTTTATAATCTTGTAATCTAATTTTGCAAACTCTTATGTATATATAATATTTTTCATACTAAAAAGTAAAAAAAAAAAACAATATATATATATATATATATTGCAAACCCTTTCGTCAAAACAAAAAAATAATATATAGTATATAATATATAGTATATAATATATATTATATATATATATACATTCTGCAACATGGGGGAAAAAGAAATTGCTGATGTTTTAAAAAAGAAAGCATATGGCTAGGCTACATTGGGCCTCTTTAGTCTAAGCCCAACTCTGATGATATAAAAGGAAGATAGAATCCAAGACAAATAGTTACTAAGAAATAGAATCCAAGACTGACCAAGTCCTCGATGATACTATAAAATAGTCAACCAAACTTAATTGTACAGTACTACTCCAGAGACCGGACATTAAATGGTCAACAAAAATTTGGTGAATGAACATTCAACATTTTGTGCGTTGCAAGAAAAACAAAAACAAAAATACTGAAAAAGTTGGTTGGTGCTGGAGAATCCGAGATCAGACTGCTGCGACTTCCTTATGGCCTCGGAATTTAAGGTTTTCAGATGAATTTTTAACAATTAAAGTTTACTTTTTTAAAGTATTATCATAACAAAAAGGGGAGTGCCATTTAGTTTTCGTATTAATAACCATTCTCGCATTTAAATGCATTCAAATCCCAAGACCAGTCTCGCTACCATTAATAAATAAATATTTCTCAAATTTAATTCATACGACTGTTATATGGGTATACATTTAGGGCTAGCCGTCTCGTTAGGAGCAAGTGCCAAATTTTATTACACATATATTAATTTCAGCTAGAAAAAAAGGCAGTAAAATTAATTGTTAGATTTTTGGTGGAATGCTTTATTTATTACAATCGATAGAAAATAAAAATGTATATAAAAAGTTTGCTCCTTCAAATATTAAAAAAAAAACTCCGTTAGTGAACAATTCTTTTAAAATTGATACTAAAATTTTTAAAATAACGATTCAAAATATTAAATAAATTGAATTACTATTGACTAACAGTTAGGGAAAAATATTTAAAACTGAATTATTTTAGTTAAAAGTTAGGGGAAAATCGTCAGTGTGAAAAATTGTGCATCTATACTTTTTTTTTTTTTTTTTTAAAAATGCAT